>SKCR01030747.1:0-85582 GCA_019454045.1 Zanthoxylum bungeanum
ACATATCTGCAATCTCTATATCAAGAAATCCAGTATTCCATGGTCGAGCAAAGCATATTAGAATCAAGTATCATTTAATAGAGAAGTTCAAGAATCTAATTAAGTGTCCTTATTCATTGTTCTTCTAAAGACCAGCTTGCAGATATATTCACCAAGCCATTGCCAAAGGAAACATTTGAAAGGATGAAGAAAAAAAATAAGTGTTTGTCACCTTAATTCCAAGGAGGAGCGTTGAGATATTGACATATAAGGTGCAAAATAACTGGAATATTTTCAGGAAGTTAGTTGCTAATAAATAGCCTAGAATCAAGTTGTTTCATTATTTGATATTTGATTTATTAGATAAGAATGATGTAACAACTCTTTAGTCTTAACATCAAGTTAAGCAAACTTTGATATCACAAACTAATATAAATAACTTGCCTCATATCAATAAAACTCATACCAATTAAAATCTTTTTATATTCATCTGCATTTCAAACTCTGCTACAGCATAAATTTAAATTCAACAACAATATCATTAGTAAAAGAGATATCACAAACATCAATAAAACTTTATCAAAAAAAGAAAAAGAAAGAAAAAAATATCAATATATAAAACCACTGTATATAATTGGTGTCCCACTCCCACCCAATGGACCATTTTTCATGAAAGTGATTTCATTCTTCTATTGTCACAATTCAAGACCTATACAATCTACTTGTGACAAACAATTAAAGGAATCTGCACCAAAAGAAAGACTCATAAATTTAAATCCCATTTCAATTCTTCATTTTGTCTTCATAAAGCTTGATTTTAGATAAGAACGTCCGAGCCATTGCTTGAGAATCAATGGTTTCTTTTGCCACATCTTTTAAATTGTATTTTCTCCAAAAAAAAAAAATTTGTTATGTGTTGGGGACCATTTAATTGTAAATTGACCAAGGAAAATTAAAAATGTAGGGACAAAATAAAAACCCTATAAAAAAATGCTGTCAAAACAAATTTAGTGTAGTCAAATGTATTGCATGTGGACTAACTAATATATATAAAATGAATGAGTTAATAAAAAAAAAATGTCGAATTTTGATACATTATTGGACCTATAGAACTGGTGTAATCTTTGTAAGCAATTACTTCCACTACAAGAAAATAGACTTTTAGCGTCCAATACTTTAGCGTCGAAATTACTTTCGACGCTAATAATCACTTTTAGCGTCGTAATTAATATTTGACGCCAAATATCAAGATTTTAGCGACGAAAATCATATTCGACGTCAAATATTCAACTTTTATCGTCGAATACATATATCAACGCTAAAAGTACGACTTATAGCGTCGAAAATTATTCGACGCTAAATTTTTTTAACTATTCCAATAATCTTTGGCGTCGACAGAAATTGCGACGCTAAATTTTATACTTTTAGCGTCAAAAAACATATTCGACGCCGAAAACTTGAAATTTAGCGTCGACGAAATAACGTCGTTAAAGGTTTATGAAGATACCACCGACAATCATTTAATCTTTAGCGTCTAAATTTAATATCGACGCTAAAAATCAGATATTTAGCGTCGAAATAGGCGATTCGACGCTAAAAATCGGACAATTAGCGTCGAATTTAGGGATTCTACGCTAAAAATAGATTAAAATACAGAATGCCACCAACCCTTCTCCCCCTTTGTTTTTTCTCTTATCCTCTTCAATCTCATCCTCTGCAATCTGAGACTCTCTCCTCAGCTACCTCATAACTCTCCTATAAATTTTAAATAAAATTGTAATTAATTTTCCATAAGGTAAATCTTCTTTCATATTTATTTATTATTTTTCTTTATATTTGCACAGAATAATTATATATCTCACTTAAGTATTTCAGTTTAATCTTTGTAAAAAATTATGGTTTTCATTTTTTATGATAATGTTTATTATATACTTTTTGTTAGTGGTTTATGATCCATATATGTAGATTAGTTAATTAACTAAATATATTTTTTCTATCAACTAATTAATTTATCAACTAAATATATATGTATATGCAGCTTAAATAAATAATTAAAAGACGATTTAAGCTTTATTTAATACATGCAATTTTTGAAGCTTACCAAAGAATATTTGTGTTCAGAAAATATGACTTATCCTGAAATTAACAAATTTTTTTATATTATCAAAACTTGGTTTTGAAGATCACGTGTCTAGCGTGATGGTAAAATGTTAACTTACTATTTATTTGATCATAAATTTGAATCTTTAAAACATCTTATCTATTGTGCGTATATCCGGACATTCTCTAGCTAGTCCCTGCTTTGCAGATTTAGATGTGACTTAGACTTTCGATCTGACCAATTATGGGATACACAGTTTACAGATTCTATGTTGTTAGACTTTGTCTTAATTAAGTTCAAGTGGTAAGGTATCTTATGTTTATATTTGAACTGAAATGGCCGTATATTTACATCATTGTGATGCATTTAGTTAATGAATCTTTTCAAAAAAAACATATATTCCATTCTGTATATTTCAATGAAAACGACAGGAAACCCTAATTAAGTTTTCTCATTACACAATCCAGAATGCTATGCTATCAACCTAACTTTTATAAATGTTCTGGCTTGTTTGTCTTTATTTCAACTTGTAAGAAATGAAAACCTGCTGCCATTTACTTATTTTAAAAGTTAAAAAAAGCTCAGGCAATTGATTAGCTAGGTTCATAATTGCTTATCAAAATCCAGCATAAAACAGACGAATAATGACACCATTATGCACAAAAAAAATCACAATCAAACCTTGTTAATCCAGCAGCCTCTATAGGATAAGCTATTTTAATTTTAGAATAATGATGGATAAGATAGCAATATTAATTCAGTTTTGTCTTGTTTTCTTTGGTGAGCAGCGCTACACTTTGAACTAAATGTGCATCCGGAGATAGTACGTGACGGCTCGACTTGAATCAAAATTAAGACTCAAATTTAAGAAAATTTAACAGTTATTATAATAAAGAAATCAAAAAAATCTCTCTTTTTTTTATCTATATATTTTAAAAATTCTCTCTTTGGATTAGAATCCTCTCAATTTTCATCAAAATTTGGATAAACTTCACGTTTAATGACTTAAAATCGAATTTTAAATCATTTTTCTATTTTTTCGGAAAGTAGTCCTATTTTTATTTTTATTTGAGGTATCTTAATTTTATCCGACTAAATCAAAATTTAATTTGTCTTTGATAACATATGTTAATCTTCTCATCTCACTTTGTGGCTTGATTTTTTAAGGGTTATTGTGTTGAAGTGAAGTTGGTGGTTGCCAGCATGCAGAAGAGGCAGAAGAAGCCAAACCAGCCGAAAGTTGAAAGGACTTCCACCGAAAGCTTGATTGCAAGCTTGATTGCAAATGGCCAACTGTCAAAAACGTGTGCTACAGTGCACACGCTTTTGACCGTATAAATTGGAGCTTTGAGGACCATTTTCAGAGATCCCATAAATCCCAAACGTGTGAAAGTGTAGTGAGAGTGATTGGTGAGAGTTTTTTGTAAAGCTTGTATTGGAAGCTTTGTAATTCTTTTGTGGGTATATAAAAGAAGAGTTTTCTCTCAAATTATCCTCTATTATTGTGTGTTTAATCACAACAAGTGGTATCAGAGCTACGGTTCCACGGAGGGATCCCGAAACTCAGAAACAGAGGTTCGGTTCGGAAAATCGATTCCGACGAAAGTTGTCGAAAATCGATTTTGAGCATACCATCAGACGTTTCACGGCGAGACGAGCACGGTGGTATTTTCCGGCGATCGAACGGAGGTCCCAGTCAGCCGCACGCGCAACCAGAGACTGCCCACGCTCGCCGACGCTCACCACGCGCTTCACGCGCAGACCAAGGAAGAAGACGAGACACGTAGGCGCCACGTCAGCGCCACGTCAGCGTCCAGTCAGCGCACAGTCAGCGCCACGTCAGCGCACAGTCAGCAGCCCAGTCAGCGCCACGTCAGCGCACAGTCAGCTGCCCAGTCAGCTGCCACGTCAGCGGTGCCTGGTAAATTTCAGATAGGTCCCTGAACTTTCTGGAAATTACAATTTAGCCCCTATACTTTCAGAAATTTTCAATTTAGTCCCTGAACTATTTTGAAATTGCAATATAGTCCCTGAAGTTTTCCGTAATTGCACTTTGGCCCCTGAACTTTCGGAAATTGCACTTTGACCCCTGTAATTTCTGGAATTTGCAATTTGGTCCCTGTGTCGGATTTTGACAAACGAAGTGTCATTTCCACCATTTTCGGCCATTCCGGACGCAACGGTGAGGTCCGTTTTTTGAAATTCTGCTTAGAATTTTTATGATGGAGGGGAGCAACGGAAAAATGATTTTGTTAACCAGTACAAACTATTTCACATGGAGAGGAAGAATGAAAGACCTTCTGTATGTGAAGGACTATGATGGATCGGTTTTTCTGGAGGAGAAACCAGAAGGAATGACCGATGGAAAGTGGGCTAATCTTCACCAGAAAACATGCAGTACTATTCGTCAGTGGATCGACGACAGTATCGTGAACCATGTCAGTGAAGAGATAAATGCACGAGTCTTATGGAGAAAGCTGGAGGAGCTTTTTCGAGCAAAGACTGGCAACAACAAGCTGTACTACATCAAGAAGATGATGGGTTTGAAATACCAGGAGGGTACAGCTGTGGCGGACCATATCAACGATTTCCTCGGAACAATGAAAGAACTGTCTGGATTGGGCATAGATTTCGGTGATGAGGTAAATGGCTTAATACTCCTTAATACGTTACCAGAATCTTGGGAAACGTTCAGATCTACGGTGATCAATTCAGCCGCAGATGGGAAAGTCACTATGGAGATGGCAAAGACCAGGATCTTCGAGGAAGAAAAGAGGACGAGAATGCAGGAGTCAGCATCAGCCTCAACCTCAGAAGCTCTAGTGACAGAAAAGAACACCAGAAGGGGGAGATTTGTTGAAAATGTGCTTGGAGACAAAGTTGCACCGAAAGCAACTCATGCAGCTGGCATGCAAAGTTGAAAAGCATGCAAAGTTGAAGTGAAGACAGCAGGCCACCAAAAGTTGGCAACAAAGCAGGATCCAGCTACCTTCAACAGTGCCAAACCGCGTGGCACTGTTCATTTTGACTCAGCAGTGGGAAGTCTTATGTATGCCATGGTGTGCACGAGGCCAGACTTAGCACACGCAGTTGGATTGGTCAGCCGGTTTATGTCAAACCCAGGACGGGAACACTGGAATGCGATCAAATGGATCATGCGGTATCTTCGAGGCACATCCAAAATGAGGCTATGTTTTGGAAGCAGCGACAAACCAGTGTTGATGGGCTACACCGATTCGGATATGGCAGGAGATGTGGATACCCGAAAGTCTACTTCGGGGTATCTGATTACTCTCTCAGGAGGAGCTGTGGCATGGCAGTCTAGGTTGCAGAGGTGTGTTGCACTTTCTACAACAGAGGCAGAATTCATTGCAGTGACAGAAGCTTGCAAGGAATTGCTGTGGATGAAGACATTCGTCCAGGAATTGGGTTTCAAGCAGGAGAAGTACATTTTGTACTGCGATAGCCAAAGTGCTATCTATCTCGGTAAAAATTCGACATTTCATTCGAGGTCAAAACATATCGATGTGAGGTATCACTGGATACGGGACGTCCTGAGCTCAAGGCTGTTAGAACTCAGGAAGATTCACACCGACGACAACGGTGCCGATATGTTCACGAAGGTTTTACCGAAGGAGAAGCTTGAAATCTGTCGTGTCATAGCCGGGATGACAAAACTCTCCACATAGTCAGAGTGGGGAGATTCAGAGAACTACGATTGGCTTGATCCCAACTCAGGGTACGTAGGCAGTCATACAGATGCAGCCAGGGGTGGATCCTTTTGAGGATCCGGTTTGGATGATTAATGGTCGGCTCAGATTTTCACGGCAAATCTTCACCGAGGGGGAGATTTGTTGAAGTGAAGTTGCTGGTTGCCAGCATGCAGAAGAGGCAGAAGAAGCCAAACCAGCCGAAAGTTGAAAGGACTTCCACCGAAAGCTTGATTGCAAGCTTGATTGCAAATGGCCAACTGTCAAAAACGTGTGCTACAGTGCACACGCTTTTGACAGTATAAATTGGAGCTTTGAGGACCATTTTCAGAGATCCCATAAATCCCAAACGTGTGAAAGTGTAGTGAGAGTGATTGGTGAGAGTTTTTTGTAAAGCTTGTATTGGAAGCTTTGTAATTCTTTTGTGGGTATATAAAAGAAGAGTTTTCTCTCAAATTATCCTCTATTATTGTGTGTTTAATCACAACATATTGTTATCTCACTACTTCATAAATTAAGAAATAATTATAAATGGGAACCAAAATTATTCAGGTGTAAAATCTTACTGCGATATATATCTTTACAAAGTTTACATTTACTATAAAACTTTACATTTTACTACAATAGTAAAATATTAAACATCAATACTTTTTGTAATTGTATTAAAATAATATATTACATATCAAAACTTCTTGTAATTATAGTAAAATATAAAATTTTACAATAAAATATAGATTTTGAAAAGATATAATTGTAAAATGTTAATGGTATTACTCTTGTTCTCATTTATTATTTCTCAATTTTTAAAATAGTGAAATAATCATAATAAACCTATTTTTAAAGGTAAAGTTGTTATTATACGAATTAGAGATAATACAAAATCCATATAATAAACATTAATTTAATTGAATGGGCCATTTCCAATTATTCATATGATTAAATTGATTAACATTTTCCCCCAAGGAGTGTGGTTTGGTGGTGTAGGGCTCAGGATCTGATATTGAGGTTCTGGTTTTGAATTTATAGTTTTTTTGTAAGAGTTTATGACAGCCAGAGATTTTACATGCTCCACTGAAGCCCGGAAATTGTTTTGGCGGCGGGATTTTCAACGATTAAAAAAATGATTAACATTATCATCATCAGTCATCACATGGGGGATTTGTTGGCAAAGCATCATCTAGTGAGTAATATATATATATATATATATATTAATCAAAGTATTGAGTATCTTAGGCGTCTCCATTCATAGAAAAGTAGGGAATGATCTATTTTTTTTTCTCTATTTCGATGTGTTATCATTTCAATTAGGTCAATAATCACAATTTAAGCACATAAATGAAATTTAAGGTTTTTGGAGGGACCCAATTGCTCTTTTAATGTTTTCTTTATTTGTAATAGTGAATAAAAACATAATCTCATGCTTACAAGATTACATTTCCATTGTATTATTGTCTAGTGGCCAATGATGCTAGAAACTCCCACTTCTGAAAAATTAAGCAAGTTATCAGCATTTTCTATGATTTTCAAATGGAAAGTTATGGGAAATCTTAAACTTTTATTCCCATCAATTTAGACAATTCAAAAACATACGCTTAATTAGCACAAGCAATTACTATTAAAGTGTGTATGTTCACATGGCACGCAAACAAAAAATAATACACAACCTATTTAAGTTTCGAGTTATTATTTTTCTTTAGAGACAAAAATCGGTTGGAACAGGTTGAAATTTAATTTCCAATCATGGTCTCGTCTTGATTATGGATTATGGATGAAAAATCATCCTAAATTCTATATCGATTTTTGATTCGGAATAAAAAAAATCATAAAACCTGCACTGAACGATTCCAGATTCCGAATCATCTTCAAATTCAGAAAAAATCAGAATCCAAGACAAAAAAAAAAAAAAAAAATCGTCTCAAATCCCAACTTGAATTTTTTTTATTCTAGACAAAAAAAATCATCCAAAATCATGGTCAGAATTCAAAATTTATTGTCATCCCTATTTTTCTTGGGAAAGGACATGTATGGAAGTTTCTAAGGGTATCTTCTAAAATTTTATTGCCTATGTGCAACAGTCTTGATACACTAGTTACATTATGGATATTTATAATTTTTTAGTTCTTCGATATTTTAGTAAACCCTATATTTAATGCATTAGCATATTCTTAGAGTGTGTTTGGCACACTACATTAAGATATATTGAAGCCCGATATTGTACTAACTTAATACCAAAAACCTGCATTTATCGCATTAATAAATGATGAGGGAGGTAGGGATAACGGTGCATTGCACTAATACAAAAGAAGTAATTTTTTTCCTTTTCAAGTGGTTTTCATCGCTTCGACACTGAACATTTCTTTTCATCATCTTCAAAATTGAACATTTCTCAACTTTCATCATCGACACCCAAATCAAATCCCTCAAGCCGTATCACCAGCACCGATTACAAGCTTCTGCACCACGACCTCATCACTGGTGGCTTTGCCTTTGTCACCACTACCACATTGTGCTTGTTCTTCACCCAAGATATACATAATCACTGGTAGCTCTGTGATTGCGATTTAAAGAGTGAAAATTTGCGATTTGGAGATTTGAGGATTTGCTATTTTATGTTAAGCATCTTTTGGTGCCTTTTTTTTTTTTTAGAAAGACACCGAAAATGCTTAATAATTAATAATAAAAAATATATTAATTATGTGGGTGAGTCTCACATACATAAAAAGAAAATAATAAGAAATGAAAATTCATTATTTATATAGTGAATCTCATGTCTATATATAGATGTTTTATTTCATTATTTTCTTCATTTCATTCTCAACCAAATCATATGTATTTTAAGAGATAAAAGTATTGTTTATTCTTAAGAGTTTGTAAGATAGTTGTAATTCTCATATTCTAAGAGAGTGTGAGATTGTTCACTCCTTGTATTTAGAGAGAAATTGTAAAATTTTTTCCACTAATTAGAAACGGAAACAGATTATTATTCCGTCTCTAATTAGAAACAGATTATTATTCCGTCGCTAATTAGAAACAGATTATTATTCCGTCTCTAATTTCATCTAGAAACGGAATTTTTCCGTCGCTAATCCGTCGCTAATTAGAAACGGAATTAATTTTCCGTCGCTAAATAGAAACATAATCTCTATTCCGTCGCTAATTTTAAATTTTCATTTTCATTTTTAATTTTAATTTCTAATTTCCAAATTAGAAACGGAATTTTTCCGTCGCTAATTAGAAACGGAATTAAAATTTCATCACTAATTAGAAACGAAATTAAAATTACGTTGCTAATTAGAAACAAATTATTATTCCGTCGCTAATTTTATTTAGAAACGTAATGTTTTCATCGCTAATCTGTCACTAATTAAAAACGAAATTAATATTCCGTCGCTAAATAGAACAGAATTATTATTCCGTCGCTAATTTTAAAATTTTTATTTTTATTTTAATTTTAATTTCTAATTTCCAAAATTATTGATAATTAGAAACAGAATTTTTTCGTCCCTAATTAGAAACATAATTAAAATTTCGTCGCTAATTAGAAACAAAATTAAAATTCCGTAGCTAATTTTAAGATTTTCAATCCCCCCAAAAATTTAATCTTTTCGGCGCCACCTTTTTTTAAAAAAATAGAGACGAAATTAGAAACAGAATCTCTATTCCGTCGCTAATTAGAAACATAATTTTTATTTCGTCGCTAAATAGAAACAGAATCTCTATTTCGTCGCTAATTTTTAAAATTTTCAATCTCTCCAAAAATTTAGTTATTTCGGTGCCATTTTTTTAAAAAAATTAGAGACGGATTTTCCGTCGCTAATTAGAAACGAAATCTTATTCCGTCGCTAAATAGAAACGAAAACTCTATTCCGTAGCTAATGTTTAAAATTTTCAATCCCTCCAAAAATTTATTTATTTCGGTGCCACTTTTTTTAAAAAAATATAGAGACGGATTTTCCGTCGCTAATTAGAAATAGAATCTCTATTCCGTCGCTAAATAGAAACAAAATCTCTATTCCGTCGATAATTTTTAAAATTTTCAATTCCTCCAATATTTTCAAAATTTTCCCGCTTTACGAAAATTTCAAATGTCTAAAAAATTTACAAATTTTCCCGCTTCTCTTATTTTTTCCTCTATATATACACCAAATTTTTTTTAACTCACAACCCCAATACATCATCCAAATTTTTCCTACTCAATTCCATATACCATCAAACTTTTTCATACCTCAACTCTTATTATCAATCTCTTATTTTTCTTATCTCCACCTTTAAAATTTCCTAAGAAACAAACATTATTTTTTTTCTTTGTTTTAAAGTGGTGTAAATGGATGGTGGTGTGTAGAAGCTTGCGGTGGACATTACAGTGTCTTGTTGAATTGAAGATTTATATATAACATTAAAAAGGTCCTATAAAATTTTCCACCATTCAAAAATTTTAAAATTTTCCTTTATCTAAAATCTAAAAATTTCCTCTCTCTACAATTTATAAATTTCTCACATCTATATAAATATAAAATTTCACACCTCTATAAAATTTTAAAATTTTTTACTTTCTAAAATTTTAAAAGTTTCATGTATCTTTAAAATTTTAAATTTCTCGCCTCTCTAAAATTTTTCGTTTTTAATTTTTTTTTAATATATAGCTATGGAATAGCTACGGAAATTCTGTCTCTAATTAGAGATGGAAATTATTCTGTCACTAAATAGTGACAGAAAATTATGTTTCTATTTAGAGACGGAAATAAATCTGTCGCTAAATAGAAACGAAATTTCTGTCGCTAATTAGCGACATAAATTATTCCGTCTCTAAATTGAAACGGAATTTTCCGTCACTATTTAGCGACGGAATAATTTATGTCGCTAATTAGAGACGAAATTTCCATGGCTATATAGAGACGGAATAAAATTCTGTCGCTAATTTTAGCGACGGATGTAATATTTTCGTCGCTATTTTTTTACGACCAACAAAATAGAGACGAAATTTTTCATTCGCTAGTGTGCAGTTAGCGACGGATTAGCTACGGATTTTTCCGTCGCTATTTGACAGTTTTCTTGTAATGGTTATCCAGCGTTGCAGATAAGAGGACGACAAATGAGATTTGGCATGCACTTACCAAATTGTACGAGGTCAAGTCATTACACAACAATATCTTCTTAAAGATGATACTATGCACTCTTCGAATAAGTGAGTCCACATTCATGACAGATCATATCAACAATTTGAATACACTATTTTCCAACTAACCGTGTTGGATTATAGTATATATACAAATGAACGTGTGGAGATTCTACTTCAAAGTCTACCTGATTCGTATGATCAACTTATCATCAACTTGACAAGTAATATTGTCATTGGTAATCTAGTCTTTGATGAAGTTGCAGCTGCTCCTCTAGAAGATGATTCTAGGCGCAAAAAAAAGGAAGACATATCATCTAGTTTACAACAAGCAGAAACATTGTCGATGACAAGAGGGAGATCAACGGAACGTGGCTCAAGTGGAAGTCAAAATCATGGTAGATCGAAATCAAAAAGTAAGAAGAATGTTAAATGCTACAATTGTGACAAGAAATGATCCATCAAGAAAGATTGTTGGAATTTGAAGAATGATGTAGAAAGAAATCATGTTGCAACAAAATCTCAAGGATGTGTTACAAGTACTTCTAAAAAAGGTGGCACACTTTACAGTAAAGTAGCAATGATGTCTAATAATAGTAGAAAACAACTTAGTGATGCATAATTGGTTGATTCTGCAGTAATATGGCACATGACCTCTAGGAAAGAATGGTTCTGTCATTATGAACATGTCTCTGAAGGATCGATTTTTCTAGGCAATGATCATGCCTTGAAAATTACTAGGATTGAAGCTATCAAAATAAAGATTTATGATGGTATTATCCGCACTGTACAAGATGTTCAACATGTGGGAATGAAGAAAAATCTTATGTTAGTTGGACAATTAGATGACATCGGATACAAGACCGTTGTTGAAAACGAGGTATTAAAAATGATGAAATGAGAACTTACAGTCTTGAAAGCTGAAAAGATCTCAGCAAACTTATATATGTTCTTGGGAGACTAATTCAAGAAGCAACTGCATCAGTGGCTTCACTGGATTATGGAGAGGAAGCTTTTATGTTGTGGCATCAGAAACTATGCCACATGTCAGAACAAGAAATGAAGATTCTCGTCAATCAAAAGATACTACCAGGCTTGAAAGCAGTTAGTCTATAATTTTGTGAGCATTGTGTTACAAGTAAGCAAAACAGATTAAAATTCAACAAGTCAAGTGCTCAGAGTAAAATCATATTAGAAATTATGGATGGCAATGGGGAGGGGAGGGGATCGACATCCTCGTATTCGTCCCCGATAATCTTTATAAATTATTATCTCCTTCCTGTCCATTCATAATTATTTAAGGGGAGATGATGGAGATCCCAGAATAATAAAAAAAGGGATCTTTGAGGGGTCCCAAATGCCGAATAATAAATAAATATTTCTTAAAATAAATTTAAGTCATTAAAAAATATATTAGTTGAACTTCTTTATCCAGTAATCAATCATATATATTCAAAAATTGATAATATATATTATACAAATCACAATTTATATAGAATGTTGAAATTCTATTAAGTGATGAATTCTTCATTAAAAATTGATTATATGTCTAATAATTATTTCCATTATATTATTTATAATTTATATATTTTCATAAATATTAAGATATTTTTTATTTACATATATATAAAATTATAAATATATAAATAAATTTTCGGATATAAAAAATAATAATATACCTAAAATTTTCGACCGTGAACAAAGACAATTACAAATCATACGGTTACTTTTTTTTTATGACAAAGAAGACCACTTGAAAATTGAAAGAAAAATCGAATGATCGAGTCTTAGAAATTAAAAAAATATATATATATATTTGATTCGATGAACAGAACTCTGGATGTTGTCATAAGTGGGCCAAAGAATCGGTGGCAATAATGCAATGAATCCAATTATTTGTTAAAAAAAAAAAAAAAAACTGTTTGATTTTGATTTTTTATTTTATTTTTTCAAAATTTTAAGACATGTTAACATGGAGAGTGGCATCCATGGCAGAAACACAAACGGGACAGGAACCAGTAAGACTGGACCCACAAACAGTACACAAACACAAGTGCCTGCACGGCAGCAGCAACACGCTCGACTCCCTCTCCCCACACCGTTCACTACTACTCCCGCAGCTCGACTCCGCATCATCCTCTCCCGCCGCAGCTGCCAGCGTGGCACCGCCGCAGTCTTGCGCCAAGACTTGTTCAAGATTGCTACGTAGAGTATTCGCTGTTGCCTCGTTCGTTTGTGCTAAGTCCCTCCATATTCGATTCTCCACGTATAAATTTTTGACTCTTTCTTGAAGAACCCAGTTCAGTTTCCCCATTCTTTGAATTTCTTCGTCTTTTTCCTTCAACTTCATGACTACCCCTTCTTCAAGTTCCATTCTCACTTTCTCAGTCTGTTATTAAATATTAATGAACATGTCAGAAAATTTGAAAATTCATAAAACAAAAGGAACAAAGAAGTGAAATAAAAAAAAAAAAAAAACGCTTACGTGTTGGGCAATGTAACGGTAGATTTCGGATTGCTGTTGTTGTTGCTGCTGCAGCATCTGAAAGATGATATCTTGACCGAGAAAAGGTGAGAAGCCAGAGAGCTTTTGCTTTTGAGAGACAGGGGAGAAGAAGGCGTCAAGATCATTGATTGAGTCTCTTTGCCTCTTTCTTGATGCAGGGAAATTGTACTTTGACGTTTTAGCCAGAATCGGATTGCAATCGAAGGTTTGATAGAATGGTAACAGAGTTTGATCAAGCATTGGCTCAGCATAAGGAACGAATGAATCCATCTGGGTGTCGTATAAATTTGCGTTTCCTTGATTTGACTTCAAAAAATCTCTGCGAAAAAAAAAATACTTCAATTGAAAAACTGAATCATGTAACAAACGGAAGAGAAAATATCAAGACACAGAGTTTGAGTTTATGTAAAAAAAATATATACATACCTGTGAGAGATTAATTGTGAAGGAAAAAGGTCTCTGTGTCTTGCTTCAACGGCCATGAAGATTGGAAAAATTACCTTTTTTTTTTGGTTTTAAGAGAGAACGAGAAGGTGATGATGAGTTGAAAAGAAGAAGAGGGTGGAAGATTGGGAAGTTTCAATGAATGAAATTGGCTTATCTAGGCTTTGGTTCTTTTAAGGGGGAGAGAGAAAGTCAGTCTTTTAGAGAGTGTAATATATATATATATAAATTTTTGTTATTATTGGTGCTCGTAATAAACTCTTGATTTGATAATATATTATTCTCCCCACTTTTATTCTGATATTCATCTCGACTTTTGATTCGGTTTCCTCGGAAATAATGACCAACTTGAAGGGCAGTTAAGGGAATTCATGGAATTTCAGGTAGGATTGCACTGTAGGGGTGAGCAAAACCGGTTTCAGTTCCGGTTCCACATGGAACCGGAACCTACCCGGAAAAAATCGGTTGCTAACTAAGTGAAACCGAAACCTACTCAATTAAATAGGATACCCTATTAATCGGTTCCAATTCGGTTCCGCGCAATTAAATAGGGTACCCTATTAATCGGTTCAAACTCTGTTCCGCGGGGAATCGAATCCTACCCAATTAAATAGGATAACCTATTAATCGGTTCCAATTTGGTTCCAGTCCGGTTCTAATTTGCCCTATTTATTTTTTATTCTCAAACTTTGAAAATACAATTATTTCTCACACTTGAATATTACATAATATTATTGGCAACAGTCCATACAAAAATAAAATAATAAATAAAACTGCATATTGTATAATATTTTTGACTCAATACATAATATTCTTATAAGAAGTGCCTATATTTAAATTAGGTTTTAATTTGGGTTCTAAAAGTGGTTATGAAATTGAGTTTAAATTTGGCTTTAATTTGGGTTATGAAATTGGGTTTAAATTTGATGTTAATTTGGTTCTGAAATTGGTTCTAAATTCGGTTCCAAAAACAGATTCTGGTTCTGGTTCCGAAATTCGGTTCCCAAAACAAGTTCTGGTTCCGGTTCCGAAATTCGGTTCCCAAAATAGGTTCCGATTCCAAAATTCGGTTCTGGTTCTGACCATTTTGGAACCGGAATCGGACCGTTTAAAATCGATTCCTTCAATTTGGAAATGGAATCTGACCGGTTACAACCGATTCCAAACCCGGAAAATCTGTCCGGTTCTAACCGGTTCCAGGTAAAACCGGAACCGGTGCTTAATCCTAGATTGTAGAAATCCTCAAGGGGAAAGGGCCCTCAAGTACTCTTCTCAACTAGGGAGGGTATGAGAATGAAAAATTAACGTTGGGACGAAAACGAGGACAGAGAAAATTTAATACATTTTTCTTATTTGAGGAAAAGACGGATATTATGTAAAATTCTCCTCCCATACCCATTATCCATTTAAGTTTTAATATATTTATTTTTAAAATTTTAATAAATATGTTCAAATATATCAAGACTTTAAATAAATTCAATTTTATATTTAGTGTTTAAATTAGTGTATTAATTTATAAATTTAGTTTTAATTTTATATTCATATTTCAGTCAATATTTAAATTTACGTTTAAAATTTTTTATAAATTTTAGATGTAAAATTGAAATTTTTTAAAAATTTTGGATATTTATATAGAGTAAAAATGAAAATTTCACTTCTTTCACCTTGATTATTAAGGGTCAAAATGACTGGGTTTGGAATAAAGAGGTAGAAAAATAAATGAACATTTCAACTACTAGTGTAGTAATGTTAAAAGTTTTTTTTTTTTTTTTTTGAAAGTAAAGCATATATTGAGAAAGAACTTAAATAATACACTTAATAGCGGAAGGAAAATCTTGTTGTAAATTCTTCAAATATGGTTGGTTAAGATGGAGGAGAGACATGTCCCTTGGATGGTACCCTATAGGGACATGTCCTCCAATTGAGAAGCATGGAAGGGGTACAACCTTTTGGAGGGTTGCACCCCAACCCAAAGGGTGTCCTTAAGGCACCCTTCCATGCCTTTATAAGGAATGATCCATGTTCATTCTCAACATCTGAAGCAAATCCGAATTTTGTGAGTCAATTTTCCATTGGTTTTATTGAGAGAGTTCCACCATATTCCAAGTTCAAACACTTGGTGAAGAGTGCTCCTTGAACAAGAAGTATCCAAGGAATCCTGGGAGAACATTGGTCATTTCGAATCCGTAAAGCATCAGAGACGGAGACTAATAAGTTCTTAAGAATAGAGAATCATCTCGACTTGGACGTTTTTAATTAGGTTTTTCTGGTTTTTAACGTTTTAGGGTTTGCATGATAGTGTATATCTACTTTTGATTTTCTGGTTTTGATCTGTATGTTATTTGTATGTTAATTTTCTATTTAATGACCCTAAACCACCAACAAATCTTCCACCCAAAAATCAGATAAAAGACTATTACAAGCCATTTTTGCCAAACTATGAGGAACAACATGGCAATCTCTAGAGAGAAATTGAATCTTGGAAGGGGTTAATGCTTTAAGAACCGCTTGAATATCAGTGATGATCTAAATGATTTCTTTTGAGCTGCTAATCTCTCCTAATGCCAGTTTAACAATGTTCTGAGTATCTGATTCGATAATACACGGATGCATACCGAGCTCCATTACTTTGTCCAAACCGAAACTCACCGCTTTTGCCTCAGCAGCTTCTACATCACCCTTAAACCGTACGTATGCAATTAACTCCAGCAGCCCTCCCTCGACCATTGCAGTCTCGAATCACAACTCTCAATTTGAAGGAGGAGGGATCCATACAGAGTCCACTCTCTGCAGAATGCAACACCTGCGTTTCATCTCCTAGGATTTGTTCATAAGAACTTCGAACAGTTGCTGCTTTGGCCATAATGTTCTCACTGTCGGTGTATCTGTTTTGGAATAAAAGCTCATTTCTAGCATTCCAGATAGCGCACATCGTAGCTACAAATATTTATATTTCCAGCTTTGTTAGAGTTGAGCAACAAAATAAAAACAGCTCCCGCACATTATTCCTTCTAAAACATTTGATCAGACCTGCAAATTGAGTCTTAATCCAGCAGCTGTTGGCCATCTTGCAAAGAAAGAGTGCATCATGAAAGCTTGCTTTAGGAGCTCTCCCACACCTCTGGCAGAGGTTATTATCCACCACTTTTCTGCAGACTGAAGAAGATCTGATAAGCATATCCATGCAAAAATTCTCACTTTCTCTGGTAATCTTAGAACCCAGATGTTCTGCCGGAAACTGGACCCAGTTGAGGAGGATGATGCAGTAGCAGACTTGCCTGTTAGCCAAAGCCACACAGTAGGCGCTCTTTGTTAGGGTTGGTGCTCGGAGCACCAATTCGGATCATATTTATGTCCGATTCATGAATACAAACAATTCTTTTTTCCATAATATTACATATTTATGGTATCACCTCTAATCTTTTATATATATTTTCGATCTAATTTGATTAGATTAAAATTAAATCTGATTTAGTCATATGTATATATTAAACAAAGACCCGATGATTTACAACGTAGTGTCCAGTTACAACATATGTTGTAATTGACATTGAGAAGCGTCACTATAAGTTATATATTCTCAAAATAAAATTTCTGGTCAAGATTTACTTACACGGGTTGGTGATGAGCGGAAAATATATCACTATTTACCGCCCCTTTGACCTAATATTTTGTTTAGTTTCTCGGGTTTTATGAACGTTTTGATGTGTTTTTGTTTATTTTACAGATAAAATAAAATCGGGACTTAATGGAATCAATCAGGACTAAATATGGAACAAATAAGGGCAAAAACTGGACTTGACATTTGGATTGTAGAGGTTGGAAACTTGAAATGGTATTCTAACGAAGTACAATTTCGGAAATTTCAGAGTTTCGTATTTTGGCCATAAATTTCTACTCCAATATCGGATTGAGGTGATTCAAGTTCCAGATTAAAGAAGACTCAAAGAGCTACAACTTTGACGTTCATAGGAATTTCGAATTCTGAATATTTCATGACCGAAATTGATGACAATTCGGAAAGTATGTTATGTGTAATTATTAAAGTCATTTTCAAAACAAAAATAAAATAAAATAAAAATGAAAATTGTCAAACTTCCTCCAAACATGCTTGCATGTTTGGTGGAGGATTTGGTGTCATGTTTTGTGCCATGTTTGGTGGAGAAATTGGTGGAGGTAAAATTTTGCCTATAAATACCAAACAATTTCATTTGTAAATTTGATACTTTCCTTGGTTTCTTGATAAGGAATTAAGAATTGTATATTGTGTGTTTTATTTAGTAGTTTTGTAATGTATTTTTATTTTTATTTTTATTTTTAGTAATAATAGTTTGTGTGTGCTTACTTTCTTTTATGTTTAGTAGTTAATTTTCGTTGGGGGAAGGGTGAAACCTTTAATATGATAAGGTAGATTAATCTCACTTAATTTATAATATGGAAATTGTAATTTAATAATATGGATTAAAGTTGATACCGTCTTAATGGCTGGTTTTATTTATTTGACATAATGTGACACCGCCTATATGGTCGGTCTTTAGGTGACAGATGATTACCGCCTATATGGCTGGTTTTTGGATAAATAATAACACCGCCTTTATGGCTGGTTTGACTTAAATGGGTAACACTGATAATTTCTATATTATAATAAAGTTATATTTCTACATTTGAAATATTAAAGGTGGATCCCCTAATCCCAACATTTTATTTTTATTCTAGGGAAGTGGTGAAGCACAATATTCTCATGCTTAATAATTGATTAATTATTTTATGGGTAATGCTTTAGTTTGTTTATTGAATCTTAAGGTTAATGCTTCTTGTTGCCTGATCACCAATAAGATTGATGTGATAAACTTAAAATGAACTTGGAAAAGGGATTTTAAGTTTCAGTCTTAGATTCAATAGCTCACGATCTCACCTTAGGGCATGGTGATCCTTAGGTAGATTTCCTTCCAGGATAGACATACACCTGTTGGGCGGGGGTAGCCACAATTGGAACTTGAACTTAATGAATTCAGATACCTTGGTTAACATAAACATATGATTAATTGGGTTATTTTGGGTGTTTGCATCTGATCATCGGAAGAGGCTTTTGCATATTTTCGTGTTATAGGTTAGCAAACTGATTTATTACATATATATAAGAAAATCAATTCATCTTTAGAATAATATTGTGTGGAATCCCAACCCTAGATATTTGTGTATTTTGTTTATTTTCTTTAGTATTTTCTTTTGTGTATTTATTTATTTAGCAAATCCATATTCAACCAATCAATCAAGCAATCATTCCATTCTTTCTTTAATTAGATACTTGTAAATAAATAGTATTAATAATTAATAACAACAGTAAAAATTAAGTCCTCGTGGGATCAATATTTTTATACTACTTGAGCGATACGTGCACTTGCGTTACGTGTGTGATTTCACCGATCAGTTGGTTAGTAAAATTCATTGAGAGCAGTACATGTCGTATATCGAGACATGGTCTGATGGTTTATCCTAGTGAGCCAAGAGTCTTCGGAGACTCGTATAGACATGTAGGTATTTATTCTATAAACACTGAACGACTCACCGAATATTTCCTAATAGATTGTACACCAACGTCAATAGAAATATTCTCGAGTCGAGTAGCATAGTGATCATTCAACTCGCGATACTACGGTGGATATATGAGTTACCCTCCACACTTTGATGACTATCACGTCAATGACTTATTTAGGTCAGACCTCTCCTTTTCGTTAGGTGTGGACTGATGCTCATGATATTCGGTGTGTTTCAAGATAGAATCTGTCAGTCATGTGTACAAGGCATATGTATCATGCACATGTTTATGATCCATTAAATCCATTATCATGGTACACTGCGGAAGCGAGTTCCGAGTGTTATTTATAGATCGTAAATTTATAAGTCGACTATATTATACCTTAAGGATTTGACGTTCTCATCTATATCCCCGGTATAATATGGATAACCTATGACATATGGATTATATGTATGCGATGATCTCAACTTGCATAGTTCAGCGAGATAATCTGTAGTCGTCATAATTTACGAGTGGGTGAATTATGGACATGAAATTAGATTTCATGACAGATGTATCTGAACTTAGAGAGTCACACAATATGAAGTGTACTCGTTGAACACTTGGGTAACGTTTTATGAATAATACTGATTATTCATAATATTTATCGGATTAGATTAATTAATTCGAATCGTTTAATCGGTAAGCGAATTTGCACATATCGGAGAAATTTTGGTCGTTTTAATGTGTATTTGTATTAGATACATAATTAGATTAGATACATAATTAGATTAGATACACATTCATTAACTATTGTATGTTGACACATGTAAAGTAAATAATAATTGTCTTGATTAAATGTAATGTTTGATTTTTATTATTTAATTACATGTGTAAATGTTTAATTTTTATTTAATATATATTAATTGTAATATATGTCAAACTTTTAGCCGTGTAGATGGCTTATTTACGAAGTATTTTTAATTGATTATTTGAATAATCAAATTATTCTTTTTAACCCTCAACTAACACCACTATCAATATAAAAAGAAAATATTTTCTCTTTCTCATTGGGTTGATGATGGCCGAACCTCCTACCATTTTAGAGAGTTTCAAATTATTCTTAAGAGATACAAGAAATAAAGTGATTAAAACCAAGAAAAAGCTTAAGGTTTTTGAAGATTTATGAGGTAATCTTTATTTCCTTTACCTTAAAAAATTTATTTTTTTGTTCTTGGTTTACTAGAATTATTCTAGGGTTTCTTTTAGTCTCTAAATTTGGGACTTTTTGATTTGGATGATGGATTGAGTGGCTTTGAGCATGTGTAGATATACTTTGAACTAAATTAGTATAATTTGTGTTCAATTTATTGTTGGACAACTTAGTTGTCAATCTAGAGTGTAATGACCACTTTTATTATGCCTAGAATTGTTTTAGAGTTCTTTATTTGTGGTGGCTTGACCGGTGCTTACACACACGCGTATAACGCAAGCGCATGTATCGTTCAAGTAGTATAAAAAGTATCGATCCCACGAGGACTTAATACCTAATCTATTATTTTATGAGGTCAAATGATTACTAGTATCTAACAGGTTGATTTGAAATAATGAAGATTTTAAATTTAAAAACAAGTAAATAAAATTGCACGAAGGTAGGTTTAAGAAAATTCAATATTAAAAATTATCTAGGGTTGTGAATCTTTCTAATATCTTTTAAAAGATGAAGTGGTTATTTCATGTTTGTGTAATAAATCGGTTTACTAATCTGTAACACTAAATTATGCGAAAGCCTCTGTCGATGGTCAGACGCAAATACCCAGTATAACCCAATTGAACCATATGTCTATGTCAACCAAATTATCTGGATTCATTAAGTTTAAGTTCCAATTATGGCTACCCCCGCCCGACAGGTATATGTCTATCCTGTAAGAAAATCTATTAAAGGGTTATCTATCCTCAAGGAAGATCGTGGGCTATTAAGTCTAAGGCTGAAACCTAAAGTTCCTTTGTCAAGTTTATTTTAGATTTACCAGATCAATCTTATTAGTGGCCAATTAACAAGACGCATTAAGCTTAAGACTTAATAAGTAAACCTTTAAATTACCCAAACTATAAAATTACCCCTTATAAACCGGTGATATTAGAAGTCATCACAACCCCAGATAACTAACTTAGTTACAACACATAACTAGGGCTAGTAAAAACTTAAAAGTAAAAGACATAAAGTAAAAATGCTGAAAAGTAATTACGGTAAAGTAAAAGCTGAAAAGTAAATTACAATAAAATAAAATGCTAAGGTAAAATGATCAACTTTTACTATTTACTATTTAGATATATCCCTTAATATAATATATTAACTTATGATTATTTTACCAACCAGCCATATAGGCAGTAACCTGATTAAGTCAAATTAAGTCCAACCAGCCATAAAGGCGGAACCAAAATAAACCTGCCATATAGGCGGTAAGAAAATTTAATTACCAATCGAACAATCTGGCGGTATCTTTGCTTAGTCAGGTTTAAACCAGTTTAAAATGAATTACCAACCGACTAATATAGCGGTATCCTCATTAAGTCAAATTTTAAATAGTGAATATATTATATTTAAGGGAGATTAATCTAAATAGTAATAGTAAAAGAATTACCTTTCACCCTAGCAGGGGGAAGCTACCTCCTCATGGTTGAATAGTAAAGACTGTAAAAGTAAAGAAAGTAAATTACTATTATTACAGAACGTAATTAAAATTAATTACAAAACTAAAATTTAAAAGAAACTAGATAGAAAACTCCCTATTTATATCAGAGAATTCAGAGAGGAAGGTGCATCTATAACTGAAACATTGAGCTGAATTTATAGGCCTCGGCAAGCTTTGGGCATCGCGACGCACAAGGCTTTGCCCGTCGTGACGCGACACGTGGCAGCTTCTGGTTCGTCGACTTCAGATTCTTATCTGAAACGTGGCATTTCAGATAAGATGATAAGGTGACACGTGGCATTTCAGATAAGATGATAAGGTGACACGTGGCAAGGCGGCTGGCAACTCAATGATTATGCTGACGTTGCGATGACGTGGCGAAAGTGATTATCGGCACCATAGGATTACGACACGTGGCACTTCGTGATTGGCTGATGATGACGTGGCGATGACGTGGCACGTTGACTCGATCAACTGGTGATGTGGATGATGACATGGCTGACACGTGGCGACACATGGCAATGGCGATTGTCGGCACCATAGGATGATAACACGTGGCACGGCGCACGTTAGCAGATCGGTTGTGATGGTGACATGTGGCACGACGCACGTTAGCAAAGTCAAACTTCTCAGATTCTGACATGTGGACCCGGCGCACGTTTGTACGGTTTGGCGCACGTTAGGCGACACGACACCTAAGGCTTGCGCGTCGCGACGCAGAAAATTACCAAAATACCATTTTTTCCAATTTTCACTGTTTTGGCCCCCAAATCACCTCCAGAATGTCCTGAAACTTTATTTATCTACAAAATAGCACAAAACATATCAAAATATTCACAAAACTCAAGAAACTATACTAAATATTAAGTTAAATGAGTGAGAAATAATGATATAATTACCACTCATCATGGCTTCAATTGGCGTTTGGATTAATTTGATTAATCTTGAGAAAATTGAATCAAAATCATGAAAATGATATTTTTGTTCACTGTTTTTAGACCTGTAAATTCTAGATATTTTGTGATAAAAAAATATATTATTTGGATGTGTTGGATGTGTATTGGGAGTTAGGATAATTTCCTGAAATTGTTTCAAAGTGAAAATAAGCGGAAAACGATGAAAACAGCGTTACCGGGAGAAATCCAAGCTAACCGGGTAAAGGCTATCCAAATTGTGAAGCTTCACTGTTTGGGCAACCAATGGACTGACCGAATATTATCGGGGCAGTCTCGTGTGGTTTTGGTTGGTCCGTTCAACCGAAGATACATTTTATGCCATTTTACGGAAAATCATTTTCGTAAAGGTTTCATGATATTTTCATAATTAATTATGTCGTTATTTGATATCGAATAATATGTTTAGGTGAAATATGAATAAATTATAAATATATGATATAGAATAATTTATTCGATAACTTTAAAAAATTTAAAATTATGATTTCGCCCGAACCGCACTTCCACTGTGTATAACCTCGTCACTCTTTACTGAGAAAGATTCTCGCTGATCAAATAGCCAACACATTTTATTGTTACGACCTTCATTTGGCAGCATGATATCCAAAATTTCTTGGGCATCCATCTTATTAAAATGGTTTCGTATCAAATCTTTGTTCCATTTGTATTGGTCTGCAATTAAACGCTGAACTTTAGCGTCGATCGGGAGTCGAAATCGGCCTAAACAAAGTTTCTCTCAGGATCTAGTTGATTTTGAAGATTAAAACTGATTTTCCATTCCCGATTTGCCATCTTGCCCCATGTTGCGAAATAAAAGATGGATTGTAGCCCAATAGTGCCTCTCGAAAGCTATTTTCCTTAAATTACATGCTCTTTAGGACTCTTGCTGCTAATGAGTTCAGGTTTTAGATCAAATGCCACTCTTGTTTTGCTAGCATAACTTGGTTAAAGATCTATAGGTTTCTGAAACCAACTCTCCCGTCTATTTTAGATAGGCAAAGCTGAGACCACCCAACTTAATGAATTTTATTTTCTGCTTCAGACGATCCCCACCAAAAGGCAGTCAACATCTTTTGGATTTCATTCAAAAGCTCCACGAAATCTTAGAAACATTCGTGATGTAGGCTGGAATAGCATGAGCCACCACTTTAATCAATACCTCTTTCCCTCCCATGTAAAACAATTTGTGATGCCAAAGTGTAATTTTTTGTAAGGTCATTATAATTTTTTTCTTTTAAGGGTCAATTGATTAAAAATTTATAAGTTTAACTCAATTTTTATTTGACCAAAATTCAGGGGAATTGACTGATAATATTCAACCAATTATAAAATATATTTTTCTTATCTCTCTCTCCCAAAACGTGAACCCTTATCATTTTTTTCCTTTCTTTTTCTTCTTTTTCCATGCGAGCGAGAGAGCGCTTTGATTCGGCCATGGGTGACAATTTTTCGGCGATCAGAGCTAGGGGAAATTAAGAGCATGTCACAATGAGTATTTTGGTGGTGGTGGTGGTGTCGCCGGAGGTGGCCGTTTTCCAGTGAGATCACAGCTTCAAGATTCCGATGGTGTTTGGGCAATCTATGGAAAACCAGAGCTTCGTTGGGCGCATGACCATCGCCATTGAGTTCAAGACGATGGCGCGCATCTACTAGTGGCAATGGTGCCACGGTGCACTGACAGGTAGGCTTCATGCGCCGACATGTTTCGCGGCGCATGAAGGCCACGTGTCGATATGTCTGGGCATAATCTCCTCTTTGACGTTCTCAATGCATTGGTTTGATCATTTTGTGCGGTAATAGACCCAAACTCTAATTTATGTATTTGTCATGTTTTTACGTGTTAAATTACCAAATTTTGATTATTTAATTTATTTTGAGATTTGAGTTTTGAGTTTTGAGTTTCAACTTGTTTTTTTTTTTAGATTGTGGCCTTGATTGTGAAGTGTGGTTGGGTGATTGTTAGAGGCCCTATTTGTACATTTGTGGTATTGAATTATAAATGGAAACTATGATGATTTTTCGTTAGATTTGTGCGGAAGTTTGATTCAGTGCATTTTACATCTTAGGTTTCAAGATGTCATTTTTTGGTGATCTTTGGGCGGTCACTGGTCAGCATGACCCGTGTACCTCGTAAAGCATGTCGAGTGAGCCTAATAGAGTTTTGTAGCTGTTTGACCAACGAAATTGGCTTAGCGCGTTGAACTTCGTTGTGAGATCGGTTTCATGTTTCGAGCTAGGGGTTGAGGTATGGATTCAGTACTCATCTTGATTACAATTTAGATTATATATATATATATATATATATATATATATATAATATATATATATATATATATATATATATCATTATTTTATGCTTATGAAAATAATGTGAAATGTATCTTAATATTAGCCATGTTTTATGAAAATATGAATGGCGTGTTGGGCGGCATGACGGGACCATAATGAGTTTTATTATTTTGTTTTTATAAATATTTGCATGGTAGTATAAATATAAATTGGATTGGACTTGGATCGGTAAAAATATAAAATTGGATATATTAAAATTGATATATGTGAAGCCTCGTTGTGGCGTACATATTAGTTATTATTTAGCCCGTTGTGGCACTTATTTATATAAATCCCACTTTGGCCCACCTTATTGACCCCGGTTGACCCGTTGCAGCAACTGTTACGCGGCCCCGAGTGGCGCTATTTGGACGGTGATGACTCATCCCTGGGTGAGAGTGCTGAACATGCCCATGGTTTGTTTATTATTACCTCGTTGTGGCATTTGATCATGAGGAGCCCTTCGTGGCATATGACCATGTTTGTTATGTGGCCTCATTGTGGCACGTTGATTATTCACGGCTCCTGTCTGAGGTGACAGGTTATGTGGCCTCATGTGACACATTGTTTATATACAGCTCCGGTGTTGGGAGTCTGGTTACGCGGTCCCGTGTAGTATTTCACTCACGTTATTATTTAAATGATTAATGTTGTCGAGGATCTATATTTTATTTATATTGATAAAATGTATAAATTATAGTTACTTCTTAACTCGTATCATTGAAAATATTTTATTAGACATATATATCTATATATCTTACTAACCATGTAGGGTTTTAGTAAAACCAATTGAGGTGAGTAAATTAATCCCTACTGAGCACATGGTTTCTTAACTCGAAACCATGCAGCGGAAGTGGGTGTATGATGTATCCCATAGATATCAAGTATGGATGTATTTTTAAATAATTTAATGGAATATATATTCCATTACGAATACATAGGAAAAAACAGGGGCTGAATCGGAGTCCGGAAACTAAAAAACAGGAGAAAATAAAATTCGGCTCGCGCATTGTGCGCGCTACAGTGATCGCACGCACTGTGTACACCATGCACGCTACAGTGCACACACGCACTGTAGCGCTCAACTCAAATATGCACAATAATATTTTTTTTATTTCATTTGTTGCCTTCATCGGCTCTCTGGAAACAGAAAGCTGATTGAATATGGTGTTTTTACCATAATTATTTCCAGCTTTTCCTAAACACTTTCAAACACCCAAAATTTAATTTTTAACATCAACACATGTTATAAAATAAAAATAATATTTTTTCAAAATATGAAATATTTTTACAAAAATATAAATTTATTCTAAATAGGCACATGCATAAATTTTGAATCTAATACACAAACCAAATTAAGATCCCACAATGAAGTGACTCATGAATAATTATAGATCACTCAAAGGTGGTCAAGTGATTCTAGAATGGTAGTCATGTTGGGATTCTCTAAGGTCCCAAGGATCAATTCAAGCAATGAAACCATGTGCGAATACAACAAGGAAGTTGCGGAATACTTACAATGATCGGTTGAACGATGCGAGGAACGACAAAAACTCTTTAAGCTCCCCTCAAGGTGTTCACGACAGTGGACTGTTTTTGAGCTCCAAGAAATTCGGCCATGGTCCTCCATTGATGCTCCAAGCTCCAAGTGGTGATTCCATGCTCACAAGTTCGGTTCCCTATCACCTTAGGATGACCATTTGTGCGCTAGCACTCATGATTTTGCAACAAAATCTTCACTTTGCTTCTCCTTTGTTCACGGCAGTAGTAGCAGCAGAAAAGACAGAAGAAGAAATGTGGTCCAAGACCGTGAGAGAGAGAGGAGGGAAATGGCTCAAAACCGTGTGTATTGAAGAGAGAGAGTGATGAATTAATTGGTTTGTGTATCTAATACACAATATTGATTTTCCAAAATCAATTAATGATTTACCAAATTCAAAAATTGGTAAATGGCATTAAAGCCACCAACTACTTCCATCAATCACTCAATGACAAGTTGTCACATCACTCAAAGTGACAAGTGATTGACGCTTGATGTGACTAATGATTTGACGCTTGATGTGACTTGTGGGCAGCACTTAAATTCGCAATGCGAGTGCGCCCGCAAACACTCCCGGGCTCGGGTTCGCTAATTCCAAATTAACGAATTTTCCGTTGCGTCGTAATTAAATAATTATGCCTAGCAAAATTACTATTCACGTCGCTAACGAATTAATTCTAAATTAACTTGTTCGCCCGAATTAAAATCTAATTTCAATTCCGCGTCGAAATCCAATTTCGTATATATATATCGAATATATTATTTTATCGATTAATTCCAAATTAATCGTTTTCTCTCTTTAATTAATATTTTATCCCAGATAAAATATCTCCGTAATTAATCCCTGATTAATTTTCTCTCTCTTATTAATTAATCCTAGATTAATAAGTGCGAGTCATACGTCATCGGTGAATCTTCGGGAAGCGACTCATGAGATCCCCGGATATGTTGGCAGTAAATCCGGTCGTCGGACTATCCGAACACGTAAGTACCTAGTACTACGTTTTTACAGATTTACAAGACATGGTTGGCTTCTAGCAAAGCATCATGCCTACCCAATTCTCCAGAAATATCCTTACAGGAATATGTGATCTATATTAGGCGTAGTATACGTAGTATTACGTATTTCGATCCAGTATCGGATGTCACGTGCAAGGCCTGAGGCTGGGGTGGAAATGTGTCTGCCCCGTACGAAGCACATATCGGATCTCTGGTAACTAGTCTCTATAATCGGATAAACATGACCTAGTCATAATATCCCGATAGCTGCAGCATATAAGAGAACGAGTTATGTATCCTACGTGATCATCATCTCCACTATGACTGGAGTGATACTTCCATCTCGACATCACACCCAATACACTACGATTCTCAATATACCCAGAAGAGGCGTACACAGAACTTGTTAAAGCACTGGACGACCAAAACAAAAGTACATTGATTGTCGCAAGTATTAGCGGTGCAAGTCTCACGTTAAGACCAAATACACCTACCCTGATTCGGACTTCCATAGACACATAGTCATACTACCAATGGAATTCTGGGGGGTTTATCCAGAGCGAAGTTATTTTCCGTACCATCGGTAAACACAACCTCCTATTACACTTGCATGAGTATCATATGCCCAAATATATGAGAACTATGTCGTTATGCTCCCATAACACGCACAAGTGCAATACTAGTCTATTCCGCATTATCGATGTTCAATCTCGATAATACTACGACTATGGATATTTAATGATTAAACCTTCATTGATTGATACTGTCTCATATCTATCAATCCAGAACTAATCATATGGACCTATCATCATTTATATTCTTGGTGATCTAATCACAAATGATAAAAGAGTAATTTCCTTTGTCACAATAGTTAATTTGTACAACAACACCATGATCTGTACAAATAGTGATGTTATGGGTCATAACTGTCCAACAATCTCCCACTTGGCACATATCTAATCACTCAAGTGTCCTACACCCGAACCTTGTACGATTCGCTCAAACTTCTGCTGAGAAAAGGCTTTCGTCAGCGGATTTGCATGATTTTCATCTGATGCGATTTATACGATCATCATATCGCTATGATGTATGATCCGAACGAACCAGATGAATAGTCGAAGTATATATCTGGATCGTTGATGAGACCATTAATTCTTTAGCCTGTGTTGTAGCCTAGCTCAGATGCTAACATAACTATATCTAATCTAATTAGATTTATTATCGACCCAAATGGCTTCTATTGCTGCCTCAGCTGCAGCAATATTCCATTTTTGTTGTTTATTCGGTAACAGTATCTTGCTTGGAAGATTTCCAGCTCACTGTACCGTTATTCAAACTTTATAGTACCTTTGTTACTACTTATAGTCGTTTTTATCGGTTAGGAAACTTGCAGCAGTGAACCCAGTCACTTCAAGTTCTCCTTCTCCATAGTTTAAGAAATCATCCTTAGTTCATCCAAGATACTGAAGGATGTTCTTAACATCAATCCAGTGACTATCACTTGGATTGGCCTGATTGTGAATCCATATGCTCAAAGCACATGAGACACCAGGTCGCGTACATTTTTCAATGTACGAGTTCTCAGAGAGTATTAACAACCTTTGGATCTATCCCAATAGATCTTTATTCCTAGAATAAAGGTTGTTTCTCCCAAGAATTCTACAGAGAATTTTTCATGAAAGCCAAGCTTTCACCGATTGTATTTTATGGGAATATCATTTCCAAGAAATGATATATTATCATTACTTATAGGACATTCACTTTCAGTGCGCTCCCACTAACCTCCTTATATACACAAGAATCTTTCGTTTTGAATTAAATCATATACCATTATGATTACATCAAAACGAAAGTTCCAAGAACGCAATGCTTTTCAATCCATCCATGGATCGATATAACTTGCAAACCTTGTTTGCTCTTTGGTACGACAAAACCGTTAGGATGTTGTAAACATCCTCCAAAAGGTTTCCATTAAGGAAAGTGGTTTTGGCATTCAGATGACATATTTCATAAATGAAACATGCAGCATTAGCAAGCATTATCCAAATGGATTTACCATGGCAACAAATAAAAGGTTTCGTCGTAATCGACACAATGTTGATAACGATACATTTTCGCAATAAGCCCAGCTTAGTACGTTGGTATGTTTCCTTCCATGTATGTCTTCATTGAAGACTAAATAATACCAGTAGGCACAATGCCTTTTGGTACATCAACTAGTATCCACATTTAGTTGGTATACATGGAATCCATTTCGGATATCATGGCACTTTGCCATAATAGGGAGTCGATACCTTGTATTACTTTCTCATACGTAGTTAGTTCGTATTCCTCAATAAGATTGACATCTTTATGAGGTGAGATCAGAAACCCAGACCCCAGGTTGTTTTCTGACTCTCTCCGATCTACGCGGTTCTTGTGTATTCGAAGTTTACTGGTATAGTTTCATCCTTGATGAACTATTTTGTGTTCCATTAGGAATCGGTGCCTGGAATAGTATTACTCCGATTTTCATCGAGTTTTACTTTCCTCCCACTTACCACTGCATATAGGTATTCCTCTTAGGAAAACCGCATGGCGAACAACAATTACATTGTTCTCTAGTGAGTTGTATAAGTACTATACTTTGGTTTCCCTAGGATAACCCTAAATTAGGCACTTATCTGATTTGGGTTCTAGTTTGGTATCATCCAAACGTATGCCTAGCATATCCAAATCTTCAGGAATGAGAAAACCGGTTTCTTTCCTGTTCATATCTAATATGAAGTCTGTCAAACATAGTTTTTTTGGAACCTTATTCAAAATAAGTTCTGCACTGTTAATGCTATCCGTTGAAGGAAATGGTAGCTCAGAGCGAATCATGATTAACCTTATCATGTCCAACAAAATTCGGTTTCTCCGTTCAGACACACCGTCAAACTGACGTGTTCCGGGAGGAGTCCTCATTGAAAGAATACTATACTCTTTCAAGTATTGAGAAACTTATTGCTTAAGTATTTTCATCATGGTCTAACCGTGACGATTTAATACTTTAGCCAATCTGTTTGTCTATTTCGTGTCGAAACTCTTTGAATTAATCAAAAGTTTCCGATTCGTGTTTCCAAAGAAACAACATAACCATAACGCGCCACATCCGTAAAGGTCACAAATACTTCATATCCACCTCTAGCCTAGCTAGATATGGGCCCACTTACGTCACTATGAACGAGGGCTAACAGATCGGTGGCACTTGCACTTTTACCAAGTAAAAGGTTGTTTTAGGCACTTTGCCAATAAACTAGATTCGTAGACATTATTTGAATAGAATCAAATCCGTCCTAGTATCCACTCTTCGAAAGTGTGGATATACGAGTCTTGTTTGTTGTGTCCCAGACAACAATGCCCAATATAAGTCTCAACTGATTAATCAGTTTGAGCTATTTGTTTGTCATGTTTTATGTTGAGATTTATTTATATTCAAAATATAAATACTGTTATTCACATCTAAAGTGTTATCTCAATATCATCTTTAAAATAAAAACACTTTAGTGTTCTAGAATATATAAGGTATACCGCAAACGGGTTAAACTCTAATATAGAGATAATGTATCTAGTCAAACTAGTTACATTTAACAGTTTCCTAATTTAAGTACACACCCGTGGTAGTTCCTAAACTTAGGTTTCTACGATTAAAACAGCGACTTTCGTCCCGTTTCCGATTCGCAGATTGATCTCATTTGAAGTCAGTATCCTGCTTTTCAGCAGATTCTGCACATCAGTACATATTATGTACCACTCTAGTATCTAAAATCCAATTTTAATACTAGTTGCGAACATCTTTATGACAAACATATTTGAAGTCGGAGAGCCTTGCACCGTCTTCTATTCCTTCATGTCTGCCTTGTACATACGGCAGTCACGCTTCTGTGCTCCCCGTTTGCCATAATTTAGGCAGACATTTTGGGATATGTCCTTTGTCTTCCCAGAATATTATAATGACTTTGCCTTTGCCCCTTTTCCACATTCCAGAAGCCTTTGGCCAAGCCTTGGCCTTCTAGAATATCGAAGTAAGATGTGCCTTGCGCTTCTTGCCTTATTGCAAACTTTTGGCTTTGTCTCATTGAGAATGGCCATTAACTCTCCAAGAGTTTACTATTGCAATTTAGTACTTCTAAGATCTTAGGATAGATCTATGAAGATCCTTCAATTTCATTAATACTAAGGATCCAATCCTTAGTTCTGATTAAGAAATTAAGGAGTCTTTTTGGCAAGCATAATGGATTAAGCACTAAAGTTATCATCACATGAATATTCCAAATATATGCTCTACTATTTGCTTAACTCCGGGCTTAGGCCTAAGATGTTATTTTATCAAATAAAGTAACTTCTTAGTTTCCAGGACCATCCTGAAATTTTATTCCCAATTTGAAAATTAAAGTCGTTTAAAAACATTTTCTCCAGGATTATGTTTTAAACACTAATCTTTCAATTTATCTTGATTCTAATAGTCCAACTATTTAATCAACAAATTTCAGGTACTATTTATTATAATGATTACTATAGTCCAATATTTAATCAACTATAATTTAATTTGTTAATTCAAATATATTGATTACTATAATCCAATTTATAATCAACTATAATGAAATAGTTTGAATATAGTCCAACTGTTTATTTAAACAATTAAATATTAGTCCAACTAATATATTAATTTATTGATGAAATATTGAATGAGCACGTATGGCAAGTAACTAAACGAATATTGCAAATTTAATACTTGCCTCCCACTATTTTTCGGCGAGCCTCTAACCCTCTGTTGAGTACTCGGGAAACCTTGTTTCCCAGTGGGCTAGGATCCGTTAAATAACACACAATCTTGACTTTGGCCAACAAATTGTATGATAATTAACTAGGTAGATCTCTAAGTTCGATTGGACCCCATCCAATTCCTAGATCCAGTAGGTGGACGTCCAAGTCCGAAACATATGTCTTATATATGCCAATATATCCAATATATTGCCTAACCTTTTTCCTCTGAATCAACTAAGCCTTGGCTTTGGCACAACAAACTTAGTGATCCCAGTTAAGCGGAACCCATTGACTATGGAAAGCTTCGTAATCAATGTCGATGGACAAGAAGTGATCTTGACTTTGGCCAACAAATCACAACTTGGATAAGACACCAATATGGAACAAAGCCTACATGATTCAAACACATCCTTGACGGACAAAGGTCTTGAATTGGCCAACAAACCAATGCCAGTCTTGGATCTTGAGTAAGAATCACTCAATGGAAGGAAAAACGCTTAATATGATGTTGAGGGTTTTTCGCGTGCAATTGGCAACCAATTATTATCTTTGTTAGGTCTCATCATCATACACCCTTAAAAATGCATTCTAAACACATAATAAGGCGCGTATAAATAATATAATAATGATATGCGGATGGATATTAAACACATTGTTCCTAAAACAAATCTCTCCTTTCCTCTCTCCCGCTAGCACAAATATTACTTCTACCCGATTACATAACACTTCTAAAGAAACCTCATTTACATTGAGGGGAATAGGTGAGAAGAGAAATACAAAGAGTAAGGAGGTAATAGGCTGGACACGCAGGTCCAATTAATAAATTCTAAATTATTACAACAATTTCCAAAATTGCCCTCACCCATCTAATATCCATCCGATATACATTATTCATACATCGCAACCATGTATTCACACAAGCATGTTATCAATCAATCTAATCCAATTAATTAATCTAAATATTAATGACAATCCAATGTTCAAACAACGATTTGATTTTGCACGAGTCCGACTCGTTTTACGAATAAGTACTCAAAGTACGAATTCTCGAATTAAATTAAACTACAACATTAAATCCAATTTAATTTGCATTTAATACTAATTCTTCTATTTAATTCCAAATTAAATATTACACTTTTTAAAGTACCTTTACGACTTAGATTCCAAATCTAATCGTTACGGGTCTCAAAGCCCGATTAACATCCAATGTCAATTTAATTTAAAGTCCAATGGGCTTTTAATTAATTTCTAAGGCATGGACTTTTGGTCAATATGGGTCAAACCCAAATACCAAAGCCCATTTAAGGAATCACCCTTATATGCCAAGAAACCAATTTAGGCCCAATTAAAGTTAAAGGTCCATTAATCATAATTGGACTTTATGGATATGGTTTTGGGCCCAATTGGATCCAACCAATTTAGCCTAAACCAATCTTGGTACAACCAAGCCCATTTAAGCCCAATTACAACTTTTAAGCCCATTTCCAAAATAGGCCCAATTAATTAACTTACAAAATTCCAAATTTCACAATTAATTAATCTAAAGTGTACGCTATAATTAATTACCCAAATTAACATTTCCCAACACCAATTTGTACAATTAATTATGCTCATTAACATCAAAACATGTCCAACACATTTTTAATCAAAAATCAACTCATTTTCACATGCTATAACTCACGGTAATTTGGGGTTTTTCATGTTCGATTCGGTTTCAATCCAATTAAATCCACAATCAACATTCCCGAATGATTTCAACTCATCCAATGAATCAAAAAACAAAAAATCACCATGACAAAGGGCATTGAAACTCTCGACCAAGCCTAAGATTTGGGCAAAAATTGATCCAATCAACTTTTCATGAAATTAATCCAATACAACTTCAATTAAACGTCATTTAAGCATACTCAATCAAGTAATTTTATCAAATCATGCTCAAATACAATTTACCCAATTTTAACCCTAAGTTCAAGTTTCATGCTCAAATGGCTCATTGTAAGTATTCCGCAACTTCCTTGTTGTATTCGCACATGGTTTCATTGCTTGAATTGATCCTTGGGACCTTAGAGAAACCCAACAATGGTATCAGAGCGATGCGAGGAACGACAAAAAACTCTTTAAGCTCCCCTCCAAGGTGTTCACGGCAGTAGACTATTTTTGAGCTCCAAGAAATTCGGCCATGGTCCTCCATTGATGCTCCAAGCTCCAAGTGGTGATTCCATGCTCACAAGTTGGTTCCCTATCACCTTAGGATGACCCTTTGTGTGCTAGCACTCATGATTTTGCAACAAAATCTTCACTTTACTTCTCCTTTGTTCACGACAGTAGCAGAAAAATAGAAGAAGAAATGTGGTCCAAGACCGTGAGAGAGAGGAGGGAAATGGCTCAAAACCATGTGTATTGAAGAGAGAGAGTGATGAATTAATTGGTTTGTGTATCTAATACACAATATTGATTTTCCAAAATCAATTAATTGATTTACCAAATTCAAAAATTGGTAAATGGCATTAAAGCCAACCAACTACTTCCATCAATCACTCAAATGACAAGTTGTCACATCACTCAAAGTGACAAGTGATTTGACGCTTGATGTGACTAATGATTTGATGCTTGATATGACTTGTGGGCATCACTTAAATTCGTAATGCGAGTGCGCCTGCAAACACTCCCGGCTCGGGTTCGCTAATTCTAAATTAACAAATTTTCCGTTGCGTCGTAATTAAATAATTATGCCTAGCAAAATTACTATTCACGTCATTAACGAATTAATTCTAAATTAACTCGTTCGCCCGAATTAAAATCTAATTTCAATTCCGCGTCGAAATCCAATTTCGTATAATATATCGAATATATTATTTTATCGATTAATTCCAAATTAATCATTTTCTCTCTTTAATTAATATTTTATCCTAGATAAAATATCTCCGTAATTAATCCCAGATTAATTTTTTCTCTCTTATTAATTAATCCTAGATTAATAAAGTGCGAGTCATACGTCATCGGTGAATCTTCGGGAAGCGACCCATGAGATCCCCAGATATATTGGCAGTAAATCCGGTCTTCGGCCTATCCGAACACGTAAGTACCTAGTACTACGGTTTTACCGATTTACAAGACATGGTTGGCTTCTAGTAAAGCATCATGCCTACCCAATTCTTCAGAAATATCCTTACAGGAATATGTGATCTATATCAGGCGTAGTATACGTAGTATTACGTATTTTGATCCAGTATCGGATGTCACGTGCAAGGCCTGGGGCTGGAAATGTGTCTGCCTCATACGAATCACATATCAGATCTCTGGTAACTAGTCTCTATAATCGGATAAACATGACCTAGTCATAATATCCCGATAGCTACAGCATATAAGAGAACGAGTTCCGTATCCTACGTGATCATCATCTCCACTATGACTGGAGTGATACTTCCATCTCGACATCACACCCAATACACTATGATTCTTAATATACCCAAAAGAGGCGTACACAGAACCTGTTAAAGCCCTGGACGACCAAAACCAAAATACATTGATTGTCGCAAGTATTAGCGGTGCAAGTCTCAGGTTAAGACCAAATACACCTACCCTGATTAGGACTTCCATAGACACATAGTCATACTACCAATGGAATTCCGAGGGGTCTATCCAGAGCGAAGTTGTTTTCCGTACCATCGGTAAACACAACCTCCTATTACACTTGCATGAGTATCCTATACCCAAATATATGAGAACTATGATGTTATGCTCCCATAACACGCACAAGTGCAATACTAGTCTATTCCGCATTATCGATGTCCAATCTCGATAATACTACGACTAGAGATATTTAATGATTAAACCTTCATGGATTGATATTGTCTCATATTTTATCAATCCGGAACTAATCATATGGACCTATCATCATTTATATATCTTTGTGATCTAATCACAAATGATAAAAGAGCAATTCCTTTGTCACATAGTTAAATTGTACAATAACACCATGATCTGTACAAATAGTGATGTTATGGGTCATAACTGTCCAACAAGTCATAGCTCCAAGTTTTCATCTAGAGTTCCAAACTCTAATTTTATGTTCATGTCAACCATGAACATATTTGACCCAATTACAAATATATTTGTGTTTGCTTCCAAAGTATCCATACATAAATTTATTAGTCTATTTTAAACTTCAAGCTATATTGTTATGTATCAAATAAAAAAACATAGCTTATTAGAGAAGATCAAACTTACCTAGTAAGCTTGAACCAAAGATCTAATTTTCTCCTCCATGTTGAAAAATGTAGAGAACTTCTAAAGCTTCTCTAAACACTTCTTTACACTAATTTCTCTTATGTTTTGCCTTAATGATTACTTGCTTAAAAACTTGCTCAAGCTTGCCTTTTATAGTGAAGCTTTTACAATTTTTAATTAATAAAAATTTTAATCAACTTTCAAGTGGGCTTACTCCGATTTGTCCAAATATGCATAATTGGTGTGACTAATCACATTTGTCTATTACTTTAATTTAATCCAATTAAATCTAGATAAATTTTAATCAATTGGTTAGTTCATTGTCTACCGCTTTGATTTAATCCAATCAAATCAAGCCAAATAAATCTATTATTATATATTTTGTAATTACCAAAAGATCCTCCAATAGTAGAGGTGTTTATGAAATTACAACAAAGCCCTTGTGTGATTTTGGATTAATCCAGTTAATCCAATTGGGTAAAAGTACATAATTAATATTATCTAATAACACTTAATTATTTTAATTGATAATAATATCAAATATTATTTATTATCAAACACTATCGGCTAACCAAGTGCTCAACGAGTACAGTTCATATTATGAGATTCTTTAAGCCCAGACACGTTCATCATTAAGCCTAGTTCATATGTACGCAATTCGGCCACCTCCGAATTCGCGAAGAACACAAACGACCTTTCTGAATTATACAAGTCGAGGTAATCACATATGTTTAACAATCCCTCCATCATAGGCTATCCGAGTTGTGCTTAGGAAACATATATTACACCCTCAAGTTTCCAAGGCGCACATCTCATATTGTCGACTTGTCCATGATTTTTTACAACTAATCAGAACATTATTTCTAATATATGTGATCCACCATAGGTGATCGGCTTTGGCTAAATTCTTAAGAATTGTGGCTTACTTACATGGATACCTTAACCACTTATGGTACACATATGGGCTGACATATCCTATCTTGATACACACTTGATTAATGAGTGCATCAGTCCACACCCAACGAACATCTAGCGGGCAGGCTAAGAAAGGTCTCTGATATATATGGCATCAAAGTATGGAGGATCACACACAAAATCAATATTATCCTACAGTTAAAGGATTACATATGCTACTCGACTCGAAGAGATTCCTATTGACGGTGGTTTGTAATTCCAACTATTAGGAATCACCTGTGAGTCATTCAGTATTCTCTCCAACGAATACCCACATGTATATACAAGCTTCCCTTGCTTATGGTACATCGGGTTAAACCATTGGAACGTCAATTCCAATATACGACATGTGCTAGTCTTCTAGGTTATAGGAATTTGACCGTATTCCAAAACCAACGACTATGAATATTTAAGAATAGTTTATAATAGTAATATTATCCAAATGTCAGACCACTCAATGTCCAGTATTACTATTGTAGGAAATGACTTCCCGCGCGGCAAAAACATGTTAGACACTAGGATCGACCTTGAAAAAATTTCTGCCTTTAATTCTTAACTGAATCTGACCAGCCCTTTAGGAATTGTTTTACTTCTGTTTTTGACTAATTGTCCAGCCCTGAACAGTCCCGGGACAGTCCCGAACAGCAGCTAAAAACTAGATTGGTTTGCACACCGAAAAACCCTTTTACGCAAGCACAACTCACTATTTTTATACTGGCTGTTCGCTGATTTTTCTGCCACTATTTTAGACAAAATAATATGTCCTAAATAGTGCCAAAATGTCCAAAATATAGCCCTTAGTGTTCCCAAAAATTATGAGCAAAAACAAAACATAAACCGAGCCCCGAACAAGGCTATAAGGAGCGACATTGAACAAATTTTTTTCTCACTGTCGAGTACAACAGGAGAAGGGAGAAGATGATTTCGTGTTGAGTTCCAAAAGGTCTTTCGTTCTATGAATCGCCACCAACAAAAATAAGAGTGGGCTTGACTTACAAGAACAATCAAAATCTCTAAACACTTTTAGATAAATCAAATTTTTTTGTCAAAAAAATTCATATTTTTCTTTTTCTTTCAAATTTTGAGAGAACTTGAAAAACCAATGAGATGTCTAGGGTTTGGAAAGACTAGGTTATGGTAAATGGGAAAACAATTTCCCTATTTATACCTAGAGTTTAGGTTGTCCAAAAAAAAAAATGTTTCCCATCCCCTTGCAAAATTTTGGCCATAGGCCTATTGGTGGCTGTAGGACACAGAAATCGGCGACGCTGTCCCAGGCTCACGGTCTGGTTGGGAGTATGGAATAGCCCACGGGGGAACTAAACCAGAGAACTAAAAATGGAGTCGCCACCCGGTATGAACCGGGAAAATGATTTAAGGCCGCACTCACCCCTCACAAGGGAATACCTCAAACCGTTTGGTGCGGAATCTCATGCAACAAATACCAGGTAATTTAAGCAACATGCAACTTTGCACACCTATAATCGTAAATGAAAGAAATGAAGGCAAAGTACATAATTCATGAATGTATTAAACAATAAAGTGCAATAATGTAACTAATAACAACTATAAAGGAATTAATAATAAAAGCGAGCATATAATCTCATGAGCATATCGAATAAATAAATGCGAAAAATATAAATAAACAATAACGGTAAATGCATAAATATTAAAGAGAGCTAACTAAGCATATGATGGGGAAGGGAATGACTAAGGAAACAAACATGCATGAAACATGATGAAGGAATCTGTCCAGTGTGTGCGCGTTCGTGTAGCATTCTTAAACGCGTTCGAACGGTAAACAGAATGCAAGCGTTCGAGTAGCGTTTGATAACGCGTTCGAACGGTAAATAGAATGCAAGCGTTCGAGTAGCGTTTGATAACGCGTTCGAACGGGATGAGACCTGATGCATGATACAATAAAATGCATGCGCGTTCGAGTAGAGTTCTGAGACGCGTTCGAACAAAAATAAGGAAGAATACATACGTTCGTGTAGCATTCGTAAACGCGTTCGAACGAGATTGCCAAAATGGCATTTGAAATGACACAAACACATATATGGATGAACAAATACACAATGTAGGACCTCGTGTGCCCGATGGAACACATTTCACATTCAATCGAGTGCACTTTGTTCAGCACGGTAAAACATCGTGCTAAAGGTAGCCTTTAGGCATTTCCCTCGAATAGAGGACCTTTAATCCACCCTAGTTAGCCCATGCGCACTAGAATTCAATGCATGCGTGAATAAAGCAATGATATGCAAAGGGTAAATGAAATAATAAAAGGCGCGGCAAAACATCGTGGTAAAGGTAGCCTTCAAGCATTTCCCTCGAATAGAGGACCTTTAATCCACCCTAGTTAGCCCATGCGTATTATATTACAATGCATACAAATGAATGAGACAATAATGTGGAACTATGTATATCCGATTAAATATATCTCACATTCAATCAAACATACTTTGTCCGGCGCGGCAAAACATCGTGGCAAAGGTAGCCCTTTGGCTTTTCATCCCTCAAAACGGAGGACCTTTAATCCACCCTAGCTAGCCCATGTGCATTACATTACCATGCATAAATAAGTAACATGCAGAAAGTAATAACATACTAACGACTAAATCATGCTTAAAATGCAAGGTTGGATGAAACGAAACATGTGAATCTCTCAAGTGGTACGTGGCATTGTATCCCGAGTGCAAACCGCAATACCGTCCATTCGGATTCGGCTACGGAATTTACGTCCGGGTTTCCATCTGATATACCACAAGAGAGAACACATATTCCGTTCATCCGGAAATCACATCATGCACCAATCCACAACACTCATATGAAATAAAGTACTAAAATAAATGAAAATAAAGGATAATAAATAAAGAATGTGCCCTCAGGTCTAACCTCTTTGGTCGTCTATCGGAAGTGCGGTATGTGGTTGTTGGAAGGGCTGATGCTCTTCAATTCCTCCGGTTCACTGGTTCAACATTTTTCTTCGCTGTTTCGCAGTTTGGGCTGCTGTTTTCACTCTATTTCGCTGCTGTTTTTGCTGTATTTTTTGGTCAATATTTTGCAGTTTACTGGGGTATTTCAGTTTACTATTTCGACGGTGTTTGGGGTTGTGTTAGGGGCTGCAATTTTGCGGTGGAAAGGGATGATTTTCTGGATGGTTTTCGGTAATTATGGGACTGGTTTTAGGTGCAGTTTTCGGTGGTTTGCTGGGCAGTTTGTAGGCTGGAGATATGGGCAGTTTGTGGAGGCTTATGCGTGAGTTGATGGCTGGTATGAAGGGCTGTTGGTTTGTGCTGAAAGGGCGTTGATGCGTGAAACAAGGGTTGCTGAGTGGGGTATTTGCGTGAAGTATTAGGCGTGAGTAGGGCTTTGTGCGTGAAGGGGCAGGTGGCGTGAGAAGGGTTTTGAGTGAAGTTGGGGCTGCTACGTGAATGGGCAGGTGGCGTGATGAGTGTTTTGAAGGCTGTACGTGACTTATGCGTTGAGTGGGGTGATGGCTGCTTGAAGGTTTCCGAGTGCTGTGTGCTTGCTAGGGTTTATTTTTTGTGTTTTTTGAGAATGAGCCAAGGTGTGGAAGGTTGGTTTATGCTTCTTTTTATAATGGTTTGCTATGGTTTCTAGGTAAGGAAGGGAATCCTAAAAAAAAAGTGTTTTGATTGGTTTATGAAAGGAAAAGATGTGTTTAATTTAGGGAGTGAATATCTTAATTAGTGTTTGATTAGGGAAGGGATTTGATTAGATTAGGAAAGTATTTGATTTTATTTATTTAATTTAATTTGTGACATGTATTTTAAATATTTTAATTATTTTTGGATGGGTTTTGGTTGGCTAATTGGGCTTGGGCGTGAGGCTAGCAGCAAAATCAGAAGTACCGACACCGTTCGAACGCCTATTCGAATGCTACACGAACGCCCGCAATCTGCTTGACGTTCGAACGTGATCACGAACGCAGCAGGAACGCGAAAGCAGTGAACATGTGAATTGAATCTGATGACATACTTATTCTGAATTTCCCCTTCCGACATTTGTTTCCCGCGACTTCCACAACCTAAAGAGTAGTGCCTCCGTACGAGACTCATCATCGGGACTTATATGCAAAAATACAGTGCCTACAGTGGTAAAAAATTAATATTATTTTTAATGTCTTCATAAAGACATAAATTTATTGCCAAAAGAAAGTTATATAATTTCCATTTCAAACCAAGAGTTTCCAAAGTGAAATTTTGTAAATTCATTAATCCAAATATTTATTAAATTATAAATATAATTTAATAAAATAATTCATAATAAATAATTATCATATAATCATTTATTTGAAAATCATCTATTAAAAATAATATATAGTTCAAGTGTGACAAAAAATATTAATAATCATATTAATAATAATATATTATTAATAATATATATATATATATATGTTAGTATATAACTGGACTATCCAATTATAATTAATTTGCTACAGTATATCGAACTAGCAAGAGGACCAAATGGACTTATAGTTCCCAGCTCCAATAATCCCGAAATATTAATTAAACTTTTTAATTAAAAATGTCGAGTTATTAACTTTAGGTTATTCCACTAAAAACCCAAAGTTGCACTCTCGTTATCGTAGATAAATAATATAAGTTGAACTACGTCGGTGTCCATCGATATAGTCATTGCATACAGATTGGCCTTTCACGAGTATCTCATAATTAGAGTCAGGTCATAACGTCTGTTATACCCCTCTAATTATTTTTACCATAAGTACCATTGATTCTCTAATGAACGATTTATTCATAACTATTACGAATAATAATTTTTCTATTCGCAATAAAAAGACTTAAGCGCTCTAATCGTTCAAGTACCGAAACAATCCTTAAGAAAGATACTCATATACTTCTCGTAAGAAGGAGTGAACTCCATATCTATGTAAAATATCCTCAGTTACATACCAAACCATGTCCTTAAAGTACGTAACTATTAGTCGGGATCGCTACACCGACCTTACCTTTATAAATCAAATGACATAACCTGCCATGCGGGAGTTCGCGGTACACTCAGGATTCAGATCGATCCATATATGACCATCTAGTAGATTGAAATGAATTTCTTTATTTAACCTATTATTATAAGAAATTCATTTCTATATGGGTATAGTCCTATATGATCACATCATATAAGGTGCATCAATTCTCATGTCACCATATGGACGATCCCAGATCAAGGTCGTCATACAATTACATAGTGGACCTCAACTATAGATAAACTATAAATAAAGCACATGTTTAGTTTGCTCTCTATAGATGATTTAAGATTACTAACTTTAGACTTAAATCTTCTTCTAAAATATGCGATTTAAATCAAAATAATTGATAAATGAACAATGCATCTTTTATTTTATAATAAATAATTTCGTTTAAATTACATGGAGCTCTAAGGGCATATATCCCAACAATCTCCTACTTGCAGTAGAGCAAAAGAGACATGTCACGTAATCCTAGACCTTTTAGGTGACCTTTAAATACTTTAGCCGACAAGGTCTTTGTAAACGGACCAGCCAGGTTCTTTGCGGATGCAATCTTCATGACAGAAACATCTCCTCTCTGCACTATCTCTTTAACGAGATGATATTTTCTCTCTATATGCTTTTCTCTTTTGTAGTTTCTTGGTTCTTTGGAATTTATCACTGCACCACTATTATCGAAATAAAAGTGTGAGTGGTTTATCAATAACTGGAATAACTTCTAGATCTCCCAAGAATTTCTGGAGTCGGACTGCTTTCTTGGCTGCTTCGTAATTTGCTACATACTCAGCCTCCATGGTGGAGTCAGGAATACAAGATTATTTTATTCTCCTCCACACAATGGCCTCACTACCTAGGGTAAACACTGATCCGGATGTTGATTTCCTAGAATCAACATCCGTCTAAAAAATAGAGTCTGTTTATCTACTAAGGATCATATCCTCACTAGAATATACAAGCATATAATTTCTAGTTCTTAAGATACTTGAGAATGTGTTTCACAACCATCCAATGATCTAATCATGGGTTAGGCTCAAACCAACTAACTACTCTCATTGCAAAACAGATGTTCGATCTCATACATAACATAACATACATGAGACTTCCAATTGCTAAGGCATATGAGATATGTCTCATTTTCTTAACTTCTTGAGGTGTCTTAGGAGACTGTTCCTTTGAAAAATGGATTCCATGTCAGAGAGGTAAATTACATTTCTTGGAATTATGCATCCCAAATCGTATAATGATCTTGTCGATATATAATGCCTGAGACATAGCTAACAGTCGTCTCTTGCGATCCCGAAGAATCTGGATCTCAAGTACATAACTGGCCCTTCCAAAATCTTTCATTTGGAATCAGTTAGCTAGCCAGTATTTCACGTCCGATAATAATTTTACATCATTTCCAATTAGTAAAATATCATTGACGTACAAAATGAGAAAAACCATATTTCCATCAATGACGTGCTTGTATACACAAGGCTCATCGACGTTCTGCTCAAAATTATAAGACTTGATCGTGGTATCAAATCTTATGTTCCAAGATCAAGCTGCCTGCTTAAGTTCATAAATGGACCTCTGCATCTTGCAAACCTTTTGCTCTTGACCTTGGGCTACGAACCCATCTGGTTGTATCATATAGATACACTCATCAAGATTGCCATTCAATAATGCAATCTTGATATCCATCTACCAAATCTCATAGTCATAATATGTGGCAATGGAGAGAAAGTGTGGATAGATTTAAGCATGGCTACTGGTGAGAAAGTCTCCTCATAGTCGACTCCCTCTTTCTGGGTATAACATTTGGCCACTAGTATAGCCTTAAAGATCTATACCTTTCTCTCTGCTCCTCTATTTCTCTTATAGATCCACTTGCAATATATGGGTTTTACCCCATCAGGTTGGTCTATAAGTTCTGAAGCTAAGTTATAGTACATCGACTTCATCTCGAGGTTCATGGCTTTGAGCCATTCCTTTTTATCAGAATCATCTATTTCACTACGATAGGTCAATGAATCATCTGCACCATCACTGAATACGACAACTTGTGCCTCTCTAACTTTTAGATAGCGATCAGGTTATCGTACAACCCTTCCGCTACGTCTAGGTGGCATATCATTCTGACATACTTGCATCTAACGCTCAGATGTCGAAGGTGTTATGTTTCTGTTAATTATTATTTACGATGGTGTGCTGGTCGAACTAACAAGTAACTCTTTGAGTAACACTTTACTTCGAGGTTTGAACTTATATAGTTCTCTTCAAGAAACGTAGTGTTTGTCGATATAAATACTTTTTTATCTTCCGAACTATAAAAGAACCCACCTTAGTCTCCTTAGGATAACCTAAAAAAAGGCACACCTAAGAACGTGGCTCCAACTTTGTAGTCTTATTCTTCAGCACATGTGTTGGACACCTTCATATGCAAAAATATCGTAATCTATATTTACGATCACGCCACAACTCTAAGGGAGTCTTAGGAACAGACTTAGATGGAACTATATTAAGGATATACATTTTTGTTTGCAATGTATATCCCCATAATGAACTAGGTAGTGAAATGTAACTAAACATAGATCTCATTATGTTGTGGTGTTCCAGGTGCAGTAAGCTGGGATACTCCCATGCTCAACCAAGAATTCCTCAAAATAATTATCAAAATATTCTCCTCCAAAGTCTGATCGTAGAGTTTTGATCGTATTATCTAGTTGGTTCTCAACCTCACCACGATACTCTTTGAATTTTTCAAAGGTATCTAACTTGTGCTGCATTAGGTAAACGTACCATATCTAGAATAATCGTCAATAAATATGACGAAGTATTCACAACCTCATCGGGCTCTTACATTTATCGGTCTGCAAATGTTCGAATGTATTAGCTCAAGTGGTTGATTGTCTCTTATATCTTTTCCAGTAAAATGTCTATTTGTCATCTTTCATTCTAGACAAGATTCACAAACTGGTAAAGTTCCAAGATTTAACTAGTTTAAAGCTCTATTCTTTATCAAATTATCTATCCGATCAAGGCTAATATGATCAAGTTTAAGATGCCACATATATGTGTCATCATGAGAAATCTTTTTCCATTTTTCAACCTTAAACATTTCAATGTTGAGCAGTGAATTATGTGTCAACGGCCTTAACACATAAAAATTATTTTATGAGTTTCATGTGCATATAGTCAATCTAATTCTAGCAATAATAACTAAACTATTATTAAATGAAATAGAAAAACCATCATCCAAAAGTTTAGAGACGAAAATCAAATTATTGTGAAATCTATGAATAAACAGCACATTGTTCACATGTAAATAACTATTATTTAAAAAATTTAAACTTGAAACTCCCACTGTTCTAGCTGAAATGGCATCCTCTCTCCGACCCTCAAGGTATAGTCACCTTCAATAAGGTCCCTCCATGAGTCAATTAGCTGCAAAAAAAAAAAAACATGATTGGTGGCTCCAGAATCAACAATCCATGGGGATTTATCACCCTCCACTAAATGAGACTCAATGACAAGTTAATCATATTTTACCTGTGGCATTTTTCTCTTTCAGCTCAACAAGGTATCTATGATAGTTTCTTTTCCAATGCTCATCTTTGTTGCAATGGAAACATTTTCCTTTGGACTTGGCATCTTTGGGGCTTCTCTTATTCTTCTTCATGGGTTTTGCTTTAGCCTTCCCAGTGACTTTCTTCTTCGTCTTTGTAGATTTAGAAGATTAGGTAACATTTACCTCTCCACTAGGCTTACGAGGATCCAGCAGTATAGACTCGTAATGGGTGAGCTCATTAAGAAACTGAGTCAAAGAAAAGGTCAACTTGTTCATAACATAATTACTTTTAAAATGTAAGAAACTCTTTGGAAGAGTTTCTATGATCATGGTCACCTGGCTACGCTCGTTAATACGAGCTCCATGAGTTTCGACCGTGTTGAGATAGGTCATCATCCTTAAGACATGCTCTCAGATTGATGTCTCTTCTTTCATTCTTAAGGTCATCACTGAGACCATAGCCTCATGATTTTGTCGCTCTAAAGGCTGCCCGAACATGCCATGCAATGACTCCATGATCAAAGATGTTGTAGCCATCGGCTCATGCTTTGCAGCAAGAACCTCAGACATCCCTGCTAGCAAGTAGCAGTAGGCTTTCTCATTGACCGCGACCCCTTTTTGGTAGGCATCGCACATAGCTTGGCAAGAATTTCTGGCTGGCTCGGGAGGACATTCCTCCATCAGGACAAACTTAAGGTCTTCACAGAATAAGATGGCATTCATGTTACTTTTCCATTTTACATAGTTTTCTCCCATTAATTTGTCATTTGAGAAAATTGAAATAATTAGAGAAACCATGACTGAAAATAAAATAAGAAATAATTGGAGAAACCATGACTGAAAATAAAATAAACATGCATTTAATATTCATTCATCGCATATCAAAATCATCAAAACATTTAGGTATAAAATTAAACATGATGCATGTATCATGTATCATGTATAATGAATTATAAACCTAAAAAAAATTACTATGCCAGAAAAATCTATCATCCCATAAATAAGTACCGCCATAGGATAGGTCAAGTATTTACATGATAGATTGAGACAATCTCAATAGATTAATATATACATGAATAACTCTTATTCCTATATTAACCAACCACCGTTTGATTTGATCAATGAACTTCAATTAACATTTAATCATTCATTTGTGAGTGTGACCCGTTGTTTCGGAACCCTTGCACTTTACTAGTGAAGTGTCGCCGTAGGGTAGGTCAGTTCATTAGATACAACTAGAACTTCTATCCTCCCGAAATCCGAACTTGATATTGACCCAAAATGGACACCATCCGTAGGGGGTGAAAACAAAGCCGTCTCGAGACGCCTTTTGAATCTCACATTTTCGGATTAACAATGAAGATCGCAAGATATATTGTCATATATTCCTCTCCCACTCACTATTTCAAATTAAAGGTTTCTACTAAAAATATCTAATATTTTAATTCACTAGTGTCTACAAGTTTTTGGGCGGCTAAAACACAACTCAACTTTACACTAGTGAAATATTAGTGATATTTCTAATTTTAACTATTAAATTTTATTCACTAATTCTAATTAGTCTCAACTAATATTTTACTTAATTAAACCAATTTAATTAAGTTTACTTTAGTGACCTAATCAATTTTAATTGTTAAAATTTTTAGCCCACTAACAAGTTTAAAATTAGAAATCCAAAAGAAACTATAACAAGGGAAAATATAATGCACTTATAAAGCCCATATTTATATTTAAATTTCGAACTTCCAATTTTAAACCATTTACCCAATTAATCTATTAATTCGTTTTCATGCATATCATATTCCAATTTAACTCTTTTAAATTTCATAAAACCAAATTTTTTGACTAGAATATCCATGCATATATTACATGTTATGACATGTGAAAATACAATAGTAGGCACCCTAAACTATATGACATGTTATTTAAACATTTTGAATTAAACATACATATAACATAAAATAAAATCACATTTATCGGGCTCTTATTTTTCCTATACTAATCTAATAAATACAAAAGTTTACTAAGACATCCCTTGGTCTTCAAATCTCGCTCCATGGAATGGCATTAAGTCATTGGCGGCATTGGCTCCTCAATTACAAAATTGATACAACTTAATAATTTTACATATGAAAAATATTTACAACACTTGTAAAAATTAGCCTTATAGCCTTACATTCCCAAAAAGTAAATAAAAAACATAAAAATAAGAGGCGGAAAAATTTACGACCAATGCAATACATTCATCACATGAACTTAAACATACAAATTCATCACATGAACATAAGATATGTGCCTACTCATCACAACATGCATATAATAATTTATATCACAAATAAATAATAAAAAATAGAAACTTTTTTAATAAAAATAAGAAGGATTAAGAACACTTTTCAACCTTGTACTAGATGCCAATTGTAGGAAACGATTTTCCGCGCGACGGAAGCTTGTTAGGCACCGGGATCGACCTTTAAAATTTTTTCTGCCTTTGCCCCTTCTTAACCGAATCTGACCAGCCATTTAGAACTTGTTTTGCTTCTATTTTTGACTAATTTTCCAGCCCCAAACTGCAGCCCAAAACTGGATTATTTTGCACACCGAATGAACCTATATCGAGCTAATATAGGGACCAAATGAACCTATAGTTCCGAGCTCCAATAATCCCGAAATACTAATTAAACTCTTTAATTAAATAACTAAAAACAAAGTTGCACTCAGCATACGAATTGGCCCTTTAGGAGTATCTCATAATTAGAGCTGGGTCATAATGTTCGTTATAACCCTCTAATTATTTTTATCTTAAGTACTATTGATTCTCTAATGAACGATTTATTCATAACCATTATGAATATTAATCTTTCTATTCGCAATAGAAAGACTTGAGTGCTCTAATCGTTCAAGTACCGAATCAATCCTTAAGGAAGATACTCCTCTACTTCTCAAGAGAAGAAATGAACTATATATCTATATATAACGTCCCCAGTTACACACCAAACCATATCCCCAAAGTATGTAGCTATTGGTCGGGGTTGCTACTCCGACCTCACCTTTGTAAATCAAAGGACATAGACTGCCATGCAGGAGTTCGTAGTACACTCAGGATTTAGATCGATCCATATATGACCATCTAGTTGATTGAAATGAATTTCTTTATTTAATGGATATTATAAGAAATTCATTTCTATCTGGGTCCAGTCCTATATGATCACATAATATAAGGTGCCTACATTCTCATAAAACCACATGGACGATCATGGATCAGGGTCACCATACAATTATAGAATGGACCGCAACTATAGATTAACCAGAAATAAAGTACCTGATTTGTTTGCTCTCTATGGACTATTTTATATTACTAACTTCAAACTTAAATCTTCTTGTGTATGAAACTCTACACTAGGTTTGAATTCATATTAGTAATCAATGGTAAATAAGATAATTTACAATATACGATTTAAATCAAAACAATTGATAAATGAACAATGTATCTTTTTTATAATAAATAATTATGTTTACATTACATGAAGCTCTAGGCCATATATCTCAACAACACATGACTATTCTAAGCTCTAGGGTTATGCGCCGACGTGTCTAGGTAAAATCTCCTCTTATGTGTTCTCGACGTATTGGTTCGACCCTTTCAGACGGTAATAGACCCGAACTCTAATTTTATGTATTGGTCATATTTTCATATATTTAATTATCAATTTTGGACGATTTAAATTGTTTGAAGATTTGAGTTTTGAGTTTTAAATTGTTGTTTTCGGATTGTGGCCTTGATTATGAAGTGTGCTTGGGTGGTTATTGTAGGCCTCAGTCGGGCATTTGTGGTATTGAATTGTAAATGGAAAGCCTATGTTTTAAACAAAACCATACTGATTTTTCGTTAGATTTGTGCGAGAGTTTGATTCGATGCTTTTTACATCTCATGTTTCAAAATATCACTTTATGGTGATCTTTGGGCGGTCACTGGTCAGCAAGACCTTTGTGCCTCGTAAAATATATCGGGTGACCCCGAAGAGACTTTTATAACTGTTAGACTAACGAAATTGGCTTAGCGCATTAACCTCATTGTGAGATCGGTTTCTTGGTTCGAGCATTGGATTGAGGTAGGGATTCGATACTTATCTTGATTGCGGTTTTAGATTATTTATATATATGTATCATTATTTTATGCTTATGAAAATAATATGAAATGTATCTTAATATTAGCCATGTTTTATAGAAATATGAAATGGCGCATTGGGTGGCACGACACTGCCATAATGAGTTTTATTATTTTATTTTTATAAATATATGCATGGTAGTATAAATGTAAATTGGATCGAACTTGGATTGGTAAAAATATTAAAATTGGTATATGTGGAGTCTTTAGTCTGTTGTGGCACTTGTTTGTATGAAGCCCTGTTTTGGCCCACCTTATTGACTCCGGTTGACCCGAGTGGCGCTATTTGGACGGTGATGATGCGTCTTTGGATGAGAGTCCCGAACTGTGTGATGATGCGTCTTTGGATGAGAGTCCCGAACTTGTGCAGGGTTTGTTTATTATTGCCTATTTATGACATTTGATCATGAGGAGCCCTTCGTGGCATATGATCATGTTTGTTGTGTGGCCCCATGTGGCACATTGTTTAATTACAGCTCCAGTTTTTGGTGTCTGGGTACTCGACCCTATGTGGAATTTCACCCATTATTATTTAAATGATTAATTTTTTCGAGGATGTATCATTTATTACTATTGATAATATTTAAATTTTAGTTATTTCTTAATTCGAATCCTCGACATTGTTTTAATGGACATAAATATCTTTATATCTTACTAACCATGCAGGTTTTGATAAACCAATTAAGGTGAGTACATTAATCCCTACTGAGCACGTGATTTCACCCACCCCTCAACTTAACATTTCATATTAGATCTTGGAGCTTCGAAGATTGAAGGTGCGTTTTGCGTTTTGGAGCTTCGGGGAGCGAGGATCGAGTTTGATTCATCTAGAGTTTTCGGATATTGTTAAGTAGTTTTCTTCGTTTCAGCGGTGGCCGTGCATTCTTGGAGGTAATTGACTTGTATTTGATATTACAGACTGTGTAGTTGTTTAGGTGATGCATTGCATAGTCAGATCATTATTTGAATTTTAATTATCTATTTTACGATAAGTGTTCACATTTAAACAGTTGGACCATTATTTGAATTTTAATTATCTATTTTACGACAAGTGTTCACATTTAAATAGTGTGAATATTTTGAATATTTTCTGTATGATTTTATATTTTCTTTTGTTTTAAGTCCCCGGGGCATGTTTTTGAGAATTTTATATTTTGGTCCTTTTTGACCAAGTCATGTTCTGACTTTTTGACCATTTGATTTGTCTTTGAATCAACTTTACGTTGTTTATTTACCCAGTTTTCCTTGGCCTCGGTTTTGGGTCGTAACACAAAGTTTCAACTTTTTTTAATCCTTATCTTGATATCATTGAGTTGTATCCTCTTGTTTCTTCCAACCATAGAAGGCAGCTCTTAATACTTCTCATGGCTAGATACTACACTTAGATTGAAAACCCTCTTTATCTCTGCTGACATTATATCAAATGTATTAGGGTTGAAGATCATGGAGGATTTCTCTAAATTGAATATATGGCCTGACGCTATAGCATAACTCTAAAAAATAGATTGCAAATGTTTACTCTCGGTGGCTGATGTTCGGGCGAAGATTAGGTCATCGTCCGTAAACAAAATATGACTTATTGTAAAACCCTCTGCAAATTTGATCCATGAAATAAGCATATGTGATTCAGCCTTGAGTAACAGTGAGATAAGGGTTCAGTGCACTAAATAAATAAGAATGGAGAGAGAGGGAAGCCCCGCCTCAATCCATGTTTTTAATAAAACAACCCCTAGCTTCCCTGTTAATAACTATCAAGAATCTTGAAGTGGTGATATATGATGAGCGATTAATATCTCTATATTTTTCACCCCTTTATCTTAATATTTTATGTGTCATTTCGGGTTTTATGAGCGTTTTGATATATTTTGGGTGGGTTTTTACAAGTCAAAATAATATCAAGACTCAATGGAATTAAAAAGGGATAAAAACGATAAAATATGGAGAAAATCAGGCCATTTAGGAGTCAAAATACACATCCCGACGCTGAAGTGCGCGTCGAGATGCGTACTAGTTAACAAAGTAGGCAGAGCGTAAAACGCATGGCGCGTCGCGATGCACCGAAATTTGTTACAAGGGTGTCGTGAAGTGCTCACGCGCATCGCAACGCGAGGAAGTCGACCTAGATTCGTCCCAGACTCGGTTAAAAATCAGGAAACAACCCTAGAACCTCCTATATAAGCAATAACTCGTCCCAAAACCTAGAATCAAGTCTCATAATACAATTTTGAAGTCCCAGGTATAGAAGAACGCCTAGAGCAAGGCAAGAACGAGTGCATCAACGGAAGGTGGATTTTGAAGACGAAGACTGCAAAAGAGAGTTTCTTTATTCCATATTCTCCCTAACTTTATTTTTTATGAGTTCTCTGCCTTGTAATAATGATTAGCATACACATAAAATATGGATGTAACGATGTGTAGGAAACAAATACTTTTTATTAAGAAATAATCAACTATATTACAAAATATTACGCCTTAAATCATAATATTTACAACATAATTTAGGGCATACATTCTAACATATACGGCACTAAAAAAATATTAATCTTTATTTTTTAAAATAAGCATTTTCAAAGTTGTTAATATATAGAAACACTCATTTTACATGAAAATTGAAAATGTTCCGATAACCAAAGTATATCATGATTGTATTTTATCATTAAATAATTCAACCTAATTTGATGGATGTATTTTAATGCGCACTTATTTATTGTCCTAGATAGCAGGGTACTCTTTATTAGTTGAGTGCACATTACAAACTCCAAAGAGGTTAATAAGATATTGTATCTTCTTGACATTAATTAAGGATCTTTTTTAGAATGCTAATAAACTGTTTATTCGATCCATACCTTTTTTTCATAAAAGCATTTAATAGAAAATTCTTATATAATCTTATTGAAAATTTAGATGTGTTGAAAATTACCAAAATAAACATAATTTCTAATTTAATTATGATAACATAAATAATGAAAAAAATATAATTATTTGAATTAAAATTTGTCGACGGCTGTTTTTCGTTTCAATGGTGATATAGGAATTCAACCTTTCGAACAAACCTCCATAAATCAATGAATTTATTTGGTTAGTTGGGAACCAAAATAAACTTAGCAATAAAACGAAAAACTACATGGGAAACAAAAGATTAATATGATTCGGCAGAGACTGGCTCCAACCTATGTTAACGGGAGTAAAGATGGGGAATTTTATTACTTGCTCGGGCCAAAATTGACCAGCTTTCTCTTTCTTTATCACTAAATTTTTAGATCTCTCTTTTTACAAGTGAAGAAATATTAAGATTGCTAAAAAAAATCCAACCCTTCGAACTGAGTCTTCGATTCCTTTATATAAACTTCTGAATCTACTATTCTGCCAACCAACGACGTCAGCCTACAACATTCTGACATTGTTGCCCAGGCTTCTTTTCCCCAACCTCTTTGTAAACAGTAGCTCTGATTTATGATTCAACCACCATCTGTCAGCTGAAGGCCATCATTTCAACCTTTTTTATCCACTGCTACACATTATGCCAACGTGACAGTCTATAACCCAACAACCCCAGCACTGTTCCACCTGTCAGAGTCTCTTCTTAAGGGAAGTCGCTGACTTACTCCTGTCATATCAGCCTTCTAGAGGCCCAAACTTTCATGTATGACATGTGTCATATGTTCTCAAGTACTAGATACATTGTGGTGTCAGCGCTGCTCTTCGGGTCAGTGTGCCGAGGTGAATCATGCTTGGTCATCTCTTTCAACCTCCTCAGCACGGTCAGGTCGAAAAGTTCAGACCATCTCGGGTTAGCCTCCATTAGTGCTCAAGTGATTCCAAATCTAATACTTCTTCAGGTCGGGTCGGTATCCCAACTCCACTTCATCAGCCGGTATTGCTCTCGATAAGATTGTGGTATAATGGGCTCGGGTCTCTTATTTGATTGCGGCCTCGCTATGCCCTCTTCATTCTCTTGGTCAAGCACAATCCCCAACTTACCCTTCCTTGGGATTCTAACTTTCTGGGGGTGACATCATCAACATTTGTCTAATAGTTCTTGGTGTAAATTTGAGTTAGCGAGTTGATGCTATGAATTATAATAAAGGCTTAGACTGCGCCTATGTCCTTAGGTCATAGTTCACAATTGTTCTTACTGCCACGTCCTTCGGGTTAGAAAAGCACATATATCGCCAAAGATTCTTTTTTTGTAATGATTGTCTCCCTTTCACTGCCAACTGAAGAGTCTTTCTAAGGTTTCTGAATCGCCTCTAGGAAGTTGTGAAGCCTTAATGGTCTTCCTTAAATGCCTGTCACATTTGTCATGGCTTCGTTTTACTTTGTCTCCCTGAGATGCCAGATGTCACGCATTCGTTTTTAGCGCGCCAAAACCCAAGACAGATGTGCCCAACCGAAATTGTGGCTTCAATCTGAGCCTTTCATTTGAATTCAATGGTCGAGATCTACATCATACATGTCGTTGATCTTGTCCACTTGCCTCAATCCAATGGCCAAAACCAGCCCGAGTAGCCTATTTAAAGACTGTTCTTCTCCAAGTCTCCTTTTACCACTTCATCTTCTCTAAGGAACTCTCTGAGCCTCTCACCATCTTCTGCAACTTCGAGTCTTCAACAGCTTCACACAACCCTTTCTACCATCTTCAAGCTCTACAAGTAAGTTCCACATTGAGTTCCTCATTCTCTGCTTACGTTTATTGTTTGTGACAATGGAGATGACCTATTTATATGTATGTTTGTGCTATTTGCATGTTGTTCTAGGTTTTCTTGTGCATTAATGGCAATATGAGAGGTGGGTCTACTTTTATATGGATGTGTTTATGTTTTTGTGTGTATACCTAGGTGTGTTCTTTTTAGGTTTCTTGTTAGGGATATGAATCATGTGTTTTTGGGTTCTATGTGGGTGTGTTTGCCTTGTACAAGCTTTATATTTTCCTGTTTTTTCATTTTTAGGTTGCTTATAGTCTTTTAGGGTTATTCCCTTGGTAGGGACGATAAAATAGTAAGCCCTAGTAATCATGTACTTAGCTCCACTAACCATAGAATTAGCTTTTAGAACCAAGTATTTTGAACTAACCTTCCTCCTCGGGTCTTGTCTTGGCAGAAATATCAGACTCAGTATCCTCTTCTCCAACTCCCCTCAATGTTCTACCTCCTACCATGGGATCAACAAGCCGGGAACGGACAGTCATCATACACAGCTCGGGGTCGGAGAACTCCGACGACTACGACACCACACCGACCATTTCTAAAGAGGAAAAGCAGTCCTACCGAAGATGGATGCCTCGACCTGAGCCAATCACCCCGAGCTTAACTTTATAAACCTGGACATGGATCAGGTTTCATCAATAACCGAGGCCGACCTAGAACAACTGAGGGCAAGGTTCAACATCCTCGAGGCCATCATAATGAGTGTCCTAAGAGAATGGGATCAAGCGAGCCATCCCTACGATGATCAAGTAGCGCTCTGCATGACCTTTTTTGACATGGGGTTGCGCCTGTCCATGCAGAAGTAGTTTGCGAAGATGCTAGCAACAATGAATCTGGCCCCATACCAGCTGAATCTAAATGGATGGAGGGTGATGTCCGGGTTGTATGTGTTTTGGAGCAGAGCCGGGCTGGGAGAGCCATCTGTCCCCGAGCTGAAAAGGCTATATAGGATGAATGCCAACCCAAAAGAATACAAGAGTTGGTATTACATCTCAACCTACGTCGGGGCTTCTCAAATCATCTCAAATTTCTCGACCACTAAAAATAATTTCAAAGACAATTGGTTCTGAGTCGGGGGGCCATAGGGAAGGTATCAACGGGGCGACGTCAAGCGCATCACAGTTTCCCATATCTTCTGAGTTGGAGGTAATAACCTGTCATCCAAACTCTCTCTGACTAGTCTTAAAATTCTACTAACTTCTGAGATTTTTGCAGCTTCTTGGGACGATCTCCCAAAAATTCATCACGACACCCGGGCCACGGTAAATAAGGTGTTTGAATTCAGAGGCCACTATCAGGATCTCGTCAACCCTTCTGCTCTTACCGACTTGGGCCTTACCCTGAGCACTCCACCTTCCTAGTCCAGACAGACTGGTAATTTATAATCGACCCATTGACTATTGATGCGTGTTTTGTTACTATCTTGTGTTTATTTAAATCACCTTGTAATTTTCTTTTACATGCTCTTAACCTTTCTTCTTTTGTTTGTAGACATGTCTGGAATGAAAAGCCCAATAAAAATTGCTCCGGAGGCCATTTGGGATACCCGGGGTAGGTCCAGCAACGCCAGTGCCCGAGTCACAACTCCCATCCCGCTAGAGGCAAAGGAAGAACAACACAAACAACTGCTTCACCCGCGGGCCCTCAAGTGCCCCCCCAAACCACCCAAACATCGACCCTTACACCTCAAGCCTCAAACATTCCCTAGCCTACCCAAAACACAAATGTTGTCTCCTGTCCCTCAAAAAGACGCTTCAACCAGGTCGGGGGTGAGGAGACTGAGGAGCCAGTTGAGAGGGCCCTCAGGAAGAAAAACAATGCCAGGAAGGGCAAAGCTCCGGCCGTCTCCTCTCCAGACCAAGAAGGAACCCCGCTGTTGGGGATTAATAACTTTTCAGAGGACGTGAGGGGGGCGTAGCCCATCTTCTCCCCATCTTAAAATTCCTGGCCAAGTACGTGAACCTTGACCAGGCCACAGCTTATGAGAGACTTTCTCCCGAGGACGTCCTCAGAAAATCAGACCGATTCCATGCAAAGGTAAAGAAATTTTCCCCTTCATAAATATGATCTTTTTTTGTCTTCTATAGTACTAACCTCGTCTCTGATCTTGTAGTTGGCCTATCTCTTGGCCACCAATATGGACGTGCTGACAAGCAATCTTTCTGAGGGGGCTAGGCTTAGAGGCTCCAAAGCCAGTTGACCGAGAGAGAGATGGATCTTTCGAAGAGGCTGGACGAGGTAAATGCCAAAGTTTGGGGCCTTAAACAATCTAACAAAGCCTTGACGAAAGAAAATAATGAGGCTCGGGTTGAGGCTGCCTCCCAATGCCGAGCTGCAGAGATTACCAAGAGGGAAAGGGACGAGGCTCGGATCGAGGCTTCCCTGAGGACAACTGAATATAAATTTCAACAGGCCAAGGTCGTCACAACCAATAGCAAGTTCCAAGAGAAAAAAGATGAGTTGTAAAAGGTTTTAAACGAGCTGGTCAAGGCCCGAGATGAGCTGGCCAAGTGCTAAGAAGAGCTGAAAAGCTTACATGTCGAGCTATTCGGCCGCCTAGAGGCTACCAAGTTGAAGGCCAAAATTAAAGAGTTGGAGGAATGTACTGAGATGTTCGAGATAATGCAACTCAACCAGAACCTAGAGATGCTTCATAAGGTTCTGAAGGTGGCTAAGGGCGAGATGTCTCAAGAAGAGTCCTTCGGCCCTACTCCAGAATAATATGAGGCCATCCCAGACCCGGCCCTTGTGTCTATAGTACCTCCAAACCAATGGGATCCATGCCCCTCATCATCCTCTACGGCCCATCCCCTCCACCTAAACTCGCATTATTTTTCCTTTTTTTTTGTAAATGAAAATTCACTTTTTGCACACTTTGTATTTTCCACACTTAAGCACATACCAAACAAAGACCCGAATCGGGGCATCTTCTACTTCAACATGCTGGATTAATCAACCTTAAACAATACTTGATAAATTTAACCAAAGTTATTCCAGCCATTCCCCCCAAATGACCACACCACTATCATTAACATTGACGTCTGAGCCTAACACAACAAAATTATATCCTTAGGCTTATTCACTTGGTAGATTCTAAATCCTTCAAACAGGTAGCATCGTGTCTTTCATCTGACCATCTTCAACACGCCCATGCCAAAAAAAAAAAGATAAGCCCCTGGTGGGACATACCCAACCCCGAGCTAATATAATCATTTAGCCATAATAGAATATTCTCTCATGCCATTCAAACATGGCCATGGGGGAGAAGCTCCGACCCCTTGCCAGCAAACACAATAGGCCTCGGTGGAACATACCAGATCCCAAGCCTCTATAATAACTTGGTCATAAGGGTTTTCCATCATTGTGCCATTCAAATATGACTATGGGCTCTGACCTCATGCCAGCAAACACAATTAGGCCTCGGTGGGACGTACTCGACTCGAGCCTCTAAGACCACTTGGCAATAAGGAAATGTTCCATCATTGTGCCGTTCAAACATGGTCATCTTTAGATAGAAACTCCGACCTCATGCTAGCAAACACAATAAGGCCTATGTGGGACGTACCTGACCTCGAGCCGCTAAGACCATTTGGCCAATGGAATGTTCATTCCTTGTGCCATTCAAGCAATATGGCATCGGCGAAACGAATGCAGCCCCGAGCTATTAAAATTATATTCGAGAGGCTCTTAAGTGAAGATTTTCAACCTCCGGCCATCTTTACGAACATTGATAGTGGTGTCCCACACGATGTTGTGCAAAAAATAAAATAAAACGATAAATATGATGGTGGTGATGTATCACACACTCCACACTGACCTAAAAACCATCGAGGGAACTGAAGCAGCGTCATACCCCATGTTACCCAAGATAACAATTCTAAAATCTTACAATCCAAATAACAATTCTTTCGAAATCATTTTCGTTTTTTCCCCCAAAACAAAAATATGTGCCAATCAAAAATAAAATCTTTGATGTAAAGTTTTCAAAATACATATCGATTGTCCACTGTTCAGTCGCGCGCACAGACTGGACAATGTATGGACCATGTTGACATGGTAGTGGGCCAGCCATTTTCCGATGGTCTGGACCCCATAACGAGCGTCCCGGGGGCCAATCTGAAATGAAACATATACAAGCACCATGGAGGGTCAAAACATAAAATCATCAAGCACCGTGACAAAAATAGTTTTCGAGCGTCTCGACGGAAACAAGTTTTACAATTTTAAAAACATCAAAATCATTTTCGAGCATCGAGATGGAAACATAATACCAAGCATCCCGACGGAAACATATCGATAAATCTCAAAACATGAAAAAGTGAATCAAACGTCGAGGCGGAAATATTTTCTTTATCTTTATAATCAAAATCAGAACATTTGAAAACTTTCTTTCTTTCTTTGTTTTCCTTTCCTTTTCTTTTCAAAACACTTTTATATCAAAAATCAAATACCAAGTTACCAAAACATGGTTGAAAATATATCAATTCACGATTCAGACTATCCACATCATAGAATTTCTCGTACCTCAAAACACCTTAAATTCACATTACTTACTTATACATATACCTATACAAACCTCATACTTTTTAACTTAGCATACCCTTACACATATATATATTCATAGTACACAAACATATATCAATAATCTGAATCATCAATATCAGTCGAAATCATAACACTTCATACTATATAACATAAATCAAATCAAATAACAAACATATGTCATATATAGTCTATGCATAATAGAAAACTTACTCAGACGATCAGATAACTTGTAGCAGCAGTCACCGACACCCTAACCTTTTCTTTGATACCACAACTATAACACCCCACCAGAGAGATGATGCTACCAACGGAGATAGGATTGACCCATCTACATAAGCCTCGAAATCAAACGAAAGTCTAGCATGATGTATCCTAAAACTGGACAACTTAGATCTCAGTCCAGCACCGAAACGAACCTAAAAAGAACATCATATATCAAAATGGACCTCAGGTCCAGACCAACACATCAATATCACCATATAAGGGCTCTGTGCCCATATCATCTATCAACAATCTTTGGCTCAGTGCCCACAACATCATAAGAAATCAAAATATTTGCTTAAAATATATATACAAACCACGTGCTCAGCACGACAAAATAAAATAATAATCAAAATATCCTAACTTCTTAAACTTCTATAACTTCTCCTAAGACACTTGCGAGGGTGACAGCCGCTTGGGTGATCCGCGTCTCGAGCATGACTTCCAAAGTTATCGTGGTTGACCAATCTGGAAGCCAACCTGTAAAACTAAAAAGATGATTTGGTGTGAGTTATAAAAACTCAGTAAGTAACCATGAAAACATTACAAACAAAACATACAAATAATCATACTAGAAATTTTTCATAGTTTTCAAGTTATTACGAGTCTTAGAATTATCAACATTCTATTATCCTTTATACTTTACCCATATCAAATTTTCATATTTATATATTGTTAATATAGTGGCTAGAGATTCAAAGCACACGAAATATGGATTCGAAATCACAAAGTACGTCACATAACATCGAAATCATTTCAATGTTGAAACATGAAGTCACATATTAATTTTTATCACATTAAATATCTTTGAAATATCATCAAAGCGGTAAATCTAACAAACTTTATTCTGTTTAGTTATAAACTATCTCTAATACCAAAACCTCTTTCTTCAATATCAAAACAATCTTTCTTTACCTTCTTTAATCCACGATAACCCTACAATAGATTAACACTCGGGTTTCATATACCTTCACACATACCATAGCACACTTTTTTATATACTTGCAAATACAATTTCAGAATCCTTACACATATACGTACATATCAATACAACTTAACAAACACGCTTTATAACCTCTGATATTCGCATCGGTTTTAAATCATCCATTCATTTCACATACACATACACAATCCATTCATATCACGAGTTCTGTCATACAAATACATACAGTCAGACATATTTACCAACCACGAAGCACACATAACAATCGGTATATCTAAGATCACATCATCTAACAATACACACATATGGTTGGCTTACGCACACAATGCTAGTACGAGACTCATTACCTATTTTAGAATAGCTATGAGATGAATTCCGTCCGAACATATTCCTAACCAGCTCGACAACTATACCACGAGTGTTAGGGTTGGTGCTCAAAGTGCCAATCTGGATCGTATTTATGTCCGATTCATAAATACGATCAATTTCTTTTTCCATAATATTACTTATTTAATGGTAGCACCTCTTGTCTTTTATATACATATTCGATCTAATTGCGATTAGATATCTAATTATGATTAGATTGAAACTAAATCTTATTTAGTGATACGTGTATATTATACAAAGACCCTAGGATTTACAATGTAGTGTGCAGTTACAACGTAGTTTGTAATTGACATTGAGAAGCGTCATTATAAGTTGTATATCCTTAAATAAAGTTCTTGGTCAAGATTTACTAACACGGGTCGGTTAGTATAATCTGTTGAGACCAGTACATGTCGTATATCGTGACTTGGTCCGATGGTTTATCCCAATGAACCATGAGTCTCGGGAGACTCGTATAGACATGTAGGTGTTTATTTGATAAACATTGAACGACTCACTGAAGATTTCCTAATAGATGGTACACCAACGTCAATAGGAATCTTCTAGAGTTGAGCGACCATAGTGGTCCTTCGACTTGAGATACCACAATGGATATATGAGTTATCCTCCACACTTTGATGGCAGTCACGTCACCGATCTATTTAGATCAGACCTCTGCCTGTTTGTTGGGTGTGGACTGATGCTCATGATATCCAGTGCATATCAAGATAGAATCTATCAGTCCTGTGTACGAAGCATAGGTATCCTATATGTGTTTGCGATCTAGTAAATCCATGGTCGTGGTATAACTTCGGAAGCAAGTTTCGAGTGTCATTTAGAGATCGTAAATTTGAAAGTCGATTAAATTATACCATAAGGATTTGACGTTCTTATCTATATCCCAGGTATAATCTGGATAGCCTGTGATGGAAGGATTATTCGTATAAAATGACCTCGACTTGCATAGTTTAGTGAGATTATTCGTGTTCGTCATACTTCATGAGTGAGTGAATTATGGACGCGAAATTGGATTTCGTGACGGATAAACCTAAACTTAGAGAGTCCCACAATATGAAGTGTACTCGTTGAGCACTTGGGCAACGCGTTATGAATAATATAGATTATTCATAATACTTCACCGGATTAAATGAGTTAATTCGAATCGTTTAAACGGTTAAACGAAAACACATGCATAAGGGCATTTTTTGGTCAATCGTAATTATTGTGTATTTGTATTTGAAATATAATTTGATTAGATACGCATTAATTAATTATCAAATGAGACTTTGACACATGCCATTAATATATGTATTTGTTATTTAATGTAAATAAAAATACATATATAATAATAATTATATTAATTAATTATTTAGATATTTAAATGTTAAATATTTGAATAATTAAGTAATATCCATATTACATAAATATTATGCAATATGTTTAATTATTATTGATACATGTGGCATGTTTTAATTAAGCTTAATGTGTGCAAATTTGATTTGCTAACATAAAGCTTGATTTTTATTTAATGAAATTAAATTGGAAAAATTACAATTTTGCCCCCTAAGTCGGTCATGGATGGCTTTTTAAGTTAGAAAATTTTGTTTTCTCTTTTAATAATCTTCCATGGCCGAAAATAATATCTTCAAAAGCTCTCAAAGTTTGCTTGATGATTCAAGAAGGAAAAGGAAGCAAAATCAAGAAAAAAACTTTAGGAAATTAAGAGATTAAAGGTAATCCTCAATATCTCTAAGCTTGGAAAGCATGTTTCTTGTTCTTGATCATCTAGATAGATTTTAGGGTTTCTTCATTTCTTAGAATTTGGGGCTTTTGATTTGGAGGATGGAATTGAAGGCTCGGTGCATGTGTGAAGTTGTATTGAATGATATTAGTGTAATAATTATTCAATTTAATCATTTGATGATATGTTACCATTCTAGAGTGTTATGACCACTCTTGTAATGCCTAGAATTATTCTTGGGTGCTTCATTGGTGGTGGCTTGGATTGGTGTTGTGATTAATTTGATAAATGTTGACAAAATTGGATTAAAGCATGAAAAATTGATATTTTTGTCCTCTGGATCAGATCTGGAAAAACTATTTTTATGGTGACGAAAATTATGTCATATAAATATATTGGATATTGTTTGGGTGTTGGAACAATTTCCGGAAACTATTTCGGAGTTGAAATATGCGAAAACGGTGAAAAACGGCGTTACCGGGTGACTTTTGAACCAACCGGGTGATGGCTGCCAAACAGTGAATTGGTCACTATTCAGGCAGCCCATGAATTGCCCTAATACTGTTGGGGATGACCTGGGCATCCCTCATGTGTATTGGGTGGTTGGTTTGGTCAAAAACGTATTTTATGCCATTTTGCGGAAAATTGTTTTCGTAAAAGTTTCGCAATATTTCTTAACTATTTATGTCATTATTTGATATCGAATAAATATTTTTGGGTGAAATATGAATGAATTATTCATATTGGATATTGAATAATTTATTCGGTAATTTAAAAAGTTTTAAAATTACGATTTCACTCGAACCGCGAGCTTCCGCTGCGTCCGCGCCAAAACTCCAAGAACGAGAACATCAATCAATTAAACATACAAAGATGCATACATATCACGGCACACCAAACTCATCGCACGACTTCTCATACACAAGCACATCCATAACAAACATTCCAAAACATTATTCAAATACTCACATACAAACATATGTATATACATCCTGTTACAAAATTGAAATGCCATACATTTGATAGTCCTCCTAACTTTTCTTTTATTGATCAAACATATTCATTTTAGAATCTCTATCTAGGAACATTTGATATATTGTCTTACCAAATGAACATATCCAACCTATACATATCTTAGCATCATATGCATAAACGAATACATACTCATATACTAATACATTTTCATATTCATTCACATACACAATTTCATATTGTTACTGATGAGCGGAAAATATATCACTATTTACCGCCCTTTTGACCTAATATTTTGTATGGTTTCTCGGATTTTATGAACGTTTTGATGTATTTTAGTTTATTTTACAGATAAAATGAAATTGGAACTTAATAGAATCAATCAGGACGAAATATGGAACAAATAATTGCAAAAATTGGACTTGACATTTGGATTTTGAAGGTTGGAAACTTGAAATGGCGTTCTGATGAAATACAATTTTACTGATGAAGGTTGGAAACTTTGCGTAATTTTTGTATTTTAGCCGTAACTTTCTATTCTGATATCGTATTGAGGTGATTCAAGTTCCGGATGAAATAAGACTCAAAGATCTACAACTTTGACGCTCATAGGAATTTCGAATTCTGAAGTTTTCATGACCGAAATTGATGAAAAATCGGAAAGTGTGTTATATGTAATTATTAAAGTCATTTTCAAAAAAATAAATAAATAAATAAATAAAAAATGGAAATTGTCAAACTTCCACCAAACATGCTTGCATGTTTGGTGGAGGATTTGATGCCATTTTTGGTGCCATGTTTGGTGGAGAAATTGGTGGAGAAATTTGTGGAGAAATTGATGGAGAAATTGGTGGAGGCAAACTTTTGCCTATAAATACTAAGCCATTTCATTTGTAAATTTCATACTATCCTTGGTTTCTTGAAAAAGAATTAAGGATTGTGTCTTGTGTGTTTTATTTAGTAGTTTTGTAATGTATTTTTATTTTTATTTTTAGTAGTAATAATAGTTTTTGTGTTTTTACTTTCTTTTATATTTAGTAGTTAATTTTCGCTGGGGGAAGGGTGAAACCTTTAATATGATAAGGTAGATTAATCTCACTTAATTTATAATATGGAAATTGTAATGTAATAATATGGATTAAAGTTGATACCGCCTTAATGGCTGGTTTTATTTATTTGACATAATGTGACACCGCCTATATGGTCGGTCTTTAGGTGACAGATGATTACCGCCTATATGGCAGATTTATGGACAAATAATAACACCGCCTTTATTGCTGGTTTGACTTAATTGGGTAACACTGACAATTTCTATATTATAATAAAGTGAGATTTCTACATTTGAAATATTAAAGGAGGATCCCGTTACCCCAGTATTTTATTTTTATTATAGGAAAGTGATGAAGCACAATATTCACAAGTTTCATAATTGATTTTCTTTATATTATGTTGAATGCTTTGGTTTGTTTATTGAATCTTAAGCTTAATGCTTCTTGTTGCCTGATCACCAATAAGATTGATGTGGTAAACTTAAAATGAACTTGGAAAATGGATTTTAGGTTTCAGCCTTATATTCAATAGCTCACGATATAACCTTGGGGTAAAAGTCTCTTAGGTAGATTTCCTTACAAGATAGGAATATACCTGTCAGGCGGGGGTAGCCAAAATTGGAACTTGAACTTAATGAATTCAGATAACTTGGTTAACATAGGAATATGATTAATTGAGTTATTTTGGGTGTTTGCATCTGACCATCGGAAGAGGCTTTTGCATATCTTCGTGTTCCAGGTTAGCAAACTGATTTATTACATATATATAAGAGAATCAATTCATCATTAGAATAATATTGTGTGGAATCATAACCCTAGATATTTGTGTCTTTTGTTTATTTTCCTTAGTATTTTCTTTTGCGTTTTTATTTATTTATTTATTTAGCAAATCCATATTCAACCAACCAATCAAGCAATCATTCTCTTCTCCCTTTAATTAGATACCTATAAATAAATAGTATCAATAATTAATAACATCAGTAGAAATTAAGTCCTTGTGGGATCGATACATTTTATACTACTTGAGCGATATGTGCGCTTGTGTAACGTGTGTGTTTATCACCGATCAAGTTTCTGGCGCCGTTGCCGGGGACTTATTTTTCTGGCTTTATTAATTTTGAAGCTATCTATTTTACTCGTGTCTAATTTTATTTATTTTTATCTGTAATTTTTATTTCTTTCCTTTATTTTTCAGGTGGTTGAAAATGGATCCTTATTGGGCGATAAAAGAATTACAAGCTTTACAAGGTGAAGATACACCCCAAATCAGAGAGCAGCAGTCCGATTTTCTGAGGCCTGTTGTCCAGCCAAGCAATTATCCATGGATGTCAGAGCCATTCAACACAACATTTGCTCGACCAATTCAGAGATGTGAGATATGCAATGGTAGTTACTCTAATGATCATTATGAGTACAACTATAATTCAAGGTGGCAAAACTATCAGAATCCTTCATGGTATGATGAACCAGCATATTTCACTGTACCATATTCTCCATCTTATCCACCATCAACTTACGATCTTCATCAAGAACCAGAACCATCAAAGGAAAAACGGTGATTGACATGCTCAAAGATTGGATCAAGAAACAAGATGAAAAGTGAGATGCAATGGATGAAATGTTTCAGAGTAACGCGGCATCGATACAAAGAATGATAGATCAAATGAAACAATTAATAGAAAACCAGAGCTACATACCTCACGAAACATTTTCTAATGAATCTGACGAAGCCTTCGAGTACCAAGTATTTCACGATGACACCTTAACAGAGGAAGAGGCTGAGCAGTATCAAGAATCAGAGGTATCAGTTCAGGAGTCTGAACATGCCGAATTTCAATTTGATCTTTATTATTCATCGGACTCTGATGAGGAACAAGAAGCAGAGCTGTTTGTACCAACTACACCAACAAGTGAGGATGAAACTCTGCATCCTCAAAATAAAGATCTTGGAGTATGCATTGCACTGATGTTTTAAGAAGAGCTACCTGAACCATTTATACCAACCACGGAGGATAAAGACCTACAATCAGACACATCTTTACATCCTCAGGTTGACACATATGGAGCATGCATTTCACAGATGACAGATGAAGAACTGAACAAAGAAATCTTAAATTACATATGTGAAGAAAAGGTGGAGCAAGAAACAAAATAAATGGAGGAGCAAATGTCTGACCATATTAAAGATCTCATGCATTCTAGAGAAACATCATTGTTTTGGGGAGTACAAATCAAAGACATCGCCCAGAAGTTTGACGGAATGGAACTCTAATTCAAAGTCAAGTACCATACGAGACCTCCTGATTTTCTTTTTATCTTTTCAGGAACCACTGGAGCGACAAAGTTTAAAAAGGTGGCACAAGCACTGAATGAGACAAAATTCTTTTCGCCACTTTAGCGTTGGAAGAGACCCTTCAAAAGCAACGTACATGGGATTGTCTTTAATTGGACATCCAAAACCACGCTGAAACCTCATTGACGGATGGACTTCAGTCACGTCTGTCTGAAGATGATAAATTTAGCGCTAGCAGAGAGGCAACCTATGCAAAAATTTTATTTTCATTTTTATTTAATTTTTTTATATTTTGTGTATACATGTTGTAGAGTTTTTAATTTTGTGTGTTATTTTTGCAAGGAAAAACATAGACGGAGCATTTAAAACAAAGCAAACCAATGAAAATGAGGTTATCGCGGAATAAAGTTTGACAAAATCGTGAAGTTAAAAAGTCAATTCAGTAGAGACGGTGGAGTAATGAGTCAACTCTTGATACGCGTCCTATTGGATATATTCGTCACATGACTAGATATTGTAAAAAAAAAAAAATTTAAATGGCCCTTAAAAGAAATCACGGTAACATTGTTCATTTATCCTTCTTTTATTTTGTAACGTATTGGGGACAATGCTAGGTTTAGTTTTGGGGGTGAGGTTGTTTATGTTTATTTTATTTTCTCCGTCAAATTTTTTCTTTCCTGCATGTTTGTATTCTCTACATGTCATGTGTTTTGCATGTTTTGTGTGTTTTAATTTATGCATGCTTTATTTAAAAATAATAAAATAAAATAATATATAGTCTAATGATGAGATTGTTTGTCTTAGTAAAATGTTCTAGGAAAAGATAAATGCTTATTTCACTTTTATCCTATACTTTGAACCTAATATCTAGGTGAGACTCATATTTACTTAAAAAATAGTTATGTAGCAGTTAGATAATAAAGAATTGAAAAAGTGACTAGTTAAAATAATCGATGGTTGATGAATGACCGTTTCCCTGAATATCTGTTTTTGTCTGCACTTATTTTTTATGTGAGGAATGATGATTAAAAAAAACCAGTGTATAATAATAAATAACATATGAAATTCGAGTAATTTAGTCCGTAGGGGTGTCTTAACACCTAGTGCCCTAAAGCCAACTGTTTTGGGAGTCACTGGCCTAAAGCTCGCTACATGGATTAAAGATGTTATATATAAAAATAAAAAAAAATAATAAAAAAAACATCTGAGATCCGAGTAATTAAGTCTGTAGGGGTGTCTTAACACCTAGTGCCCTAAAGCCAACTGGTTTGGGAGTCACTGATCTAAAGCTCGCTATATGGATTAAAGATGTTGCAAAAAAAAATCACATACCTCAATTTGCGCAGATTGTAGTAGACAGAACAATTTTAAATAGTCAGGTTGGTTTGACCCATTAACTACTGAGAATTGAGACAAACTCACCTAGTTAATAACTTAGAATCGAAGCTGTTTGCAGGGCTATTCACACACACTCAGAGTCTGATTTAGATACTTTGTTCAAAGGAAAGGATTTTAGTTGTAGTTTGCATTTTGAAGGTTCCTTTAACTTTGTTGCTAGACATTCTCTGAGGATATTGTGTATATAGCTATTATTTTCTTTTCTTTTATTTATTTCTTTCCTTTTTAATTTTTAATTTTGTGTGCATTTCATTGACGTTTGTGGGTATCGTCACTGTAAGCCCTCACGAGACTACAACTCGTCCACTAGGGACACCTAGAGGTTTAAAAACTTGTTGCATACGCTAAATGCAACTGTGATCCCTACGAAAGTGGCTTAGTTTAATTTTATTTTTAAAATTGTTTATTTTATTTTTATTTTATTATTTTCCTCGAGGACTAGCAAAATGTTAGGTTTGGGGTGTGATGAGCGGAAAATATATCACTATTTACCGCTATTTTGACCTAATATTTTGTATGGTTTCTCGGGGTTTATGAACATTTTGATGTGTTTTAATTTATTTTACAGATAAAATAAAATCAGGACTTAATGGAATCAATCAGGATGAAATATGAAATAAATAAGGGTAAAAAATGGACTGGACATTTGGATTTTGAAGGTTGGAAACTTGAAATGGCGTTCTAACGAAGTACAATTTCGGAAATTTCCGTTTTGCGCAATTTTCGTATTTTGGCCATAACTTTATACTCCAATATCGGATTGAGGTGATTCAAGTTCCAGATGAAATAAGACTATAAGATCTACAACTTTAACGTTCATGGGAATTCGAATTCTGAAATTTTCATGACCGAAATTGAAGAAACCTCTGAAAGTGTGTTATGTGTAATTATTAAAGTAATTTTCAAAAACAAAAAAAAATAAAAATAAATAAAAAATGAAAATTGTCAAACTTCCACCAAACATGCTTGTATGTTTGGTGGAGGATTTGGTTTCATGTTTGGTGTCATGTTTGGTGGAGAAATTGGTGGAGAAATTTGTGGAGAAATTGATGGAGAAATTGGTGGAGGTAAAATTTTGCCTATAAATACTAAGCCATTTCATTTGTAAATTTCATAATTTCCTTGGTTTCTTGAAAAAGAATTAAGGATTATATTTTGTGTGTTTTATCTAGTAGTTTTGTAAGGTATTTTTTTTTATTTTTAGTAGTAATAATAGTTTATGTGTTTTTACTTTCTTTTATGTTTAGTAGTTAATTTCTGCTGGGGAAAGAGTGAAACCTTTAATATGATAAGGTAGATTAATCTCACTTAATTTATAATATGAAAATTATAATTTAATAATATGGATTAAAGTTGATATCGCCTTAATGACTGGTTTTATTTATTTGACATAATGTGGCACCGCCTATATGGTCGGTCTTTAGGTGACAGATGATTACCGCCTATATGGCTGGTTTATGGATAAATAATAACACCGCCTTTATGGCTGGTTTGACTTTATTGGGTAACACTGACAATTTCTATATTATAATAAAGTGAGATTTCTACATTTGAAATATTAAATGAGGATCCCGTAACCCCGTTATTTATTTTTATTATAGAGAAGTGATGAAGCACAATATTTACAAGTTTCATAATTGATTTTCTTTATATTATGTTTAATGTTTTGGTTATTGAATCTTAAGCTTAATGCTTCTTGTTTCCTGATCACCAATAAGATTGATGTGATCAACTTAAAATGAACTTAGAAAAAAGATTTTAGGTTTCAGCCTTAGATTCAATAGCTCACGATCTCACCTTGGGGTAAAAGTCTCTTAGGTAGATTTCCTTATAGGATAGGAATATACCTGTCGGGCGGGGGTAGGCATAATTGAAACTTAAACTTAATGATTTCAGATAACTTGGTTAACATAGGAATATGATTAATTGAGTTATTTTGGGTGTTTGCATCTGACCATCGGAAGAGGCTTTTGCATATCTTCGTATTCCGGGTTAGCAAACTGATTTATTACACATATATAAGAGAATCAATTCATCATTAGAATAATATTGTGTGGAATCATAACCCTAGATATTTGTGTCTTTTGTTTATTTTCCTTAGTATTTTCTTTCATGTTTTTATTTTTTTATTTATTTAGCAAATCCATATTCAACCAACCAATCAAGCAATCATTCTCTTCTCCCTTTAATTAGATACTTGTAAATAAATAGTATCAATAATTAATAACAACAGTAGAAATTAAGTCCCTGTGGGATCGATACATTTTATACTACTTGAGCGATACGTGCGCTTGCATAACGTGTGTGTTTATCACCGATCAGTTACACCTTCATACCTTTACGTACATTCATACATACACATAGACATTAAGCTTATCAAACATTTCATTTCAAACACGTCAATACATACATACATACATTAATATCATTAAACCTATTACTTCATATCATGATAATAATAAAAGTCATATTTGCGATGGTTGTTTCACTTAATTACACATAACCTTGAACTCCTTCTCAAACTTCTTCTTAATTATCTTTTATTTAACCTAACATATCAATCATTTATACCCATATATATATATATATATATATATTCAAAATAAGAAATCACCCATTAAGCTCTCATCGCATGTGTTACTTACCTGGCTTCACGAGCACTCTAGGTCATAGTCAAGTCTGCCAAAATAAATGACGAAACATCATTAGAATCGCAACTTATGAAATTCCCGACTTAGCTTTGACAAAGTTCCGGATCTTTCCGGGACAATTGAATCAAGTCTGATTTCAATACTTTCAGATCCATTACTTTTAAAATATCATTACAACCTATTCCAAACCACTAATTCACTTAAATCCCCGGTTTACGCGATTTTAGAAAATCTTTCCAAAAGTTTCCGCAAACGCTATGGAATAGTCCTGAACCCTTCGAACCTTCCCGGATTTAACTAAATATTTTCATAATGTCATAAATAACTCATAACTAACATTAAAATCAAAACACATCATTATTTCCAAAAACCCACTTTTACCGGAAACTAACATATTATATCGGATCGATCAAACTCATTTTGTTTTCACTCGGATTCTACCGAATGCTCATATTCAATATACTAATACTCAAATAATTCAATTTATATCAACACTCTACTCTACAAAGCTACTGGATGCATCCGAACATTTAACTATAAACTTGAAACTTGTGGATTTACACCGGGAGGTCTTACCGAGATTTCGAGGCCATATACGGACTCCAAATGATCTCACGAACGCGCTGGAATCGACGAAATTCTGATCGAATTACTGTTCACCATGGGTCACTATTCATCTAAATTTTCCTTCCTCGATTCACGTGCAACACGGAATGGAAAATTCATCATCGTCAACTTGTAGTACTCCCCGAGAAATTCGGTTCAGAAGGCGGCTCGGGCCATGAAACAAGGCGACGAGCCGGGATCAAACGACCCATTTTCGCGCGTCTCTCTCTCCATTTCTCAACGTTGCAAGCGTTTTCTGCATCGCCGCCGGACGCTTCTTTCTGGACCGTCGCACCCTGGCCGTCGGCGCCCCATGACAGTAGCTGGTTCATTTTTTGGAGACGGGAGGTCGTTTGGGGGAAGTTGAGAGCTTTTGTCATTTTTGCAATTAGAGGAAACTATGGGCTATTTATAAGAAAATTTCTGAAATTTACGTTCAGGCCCCCGCGAAATTGTAATCAGGTCCCTGTCATGGAACTTTCTTGAAATTTCATATTTTTGAAGCCATTCTGATGTAAATTTCGAAAAGTGTTCAACACAAAAATTGTTCGTCTCGGAAAAATGAGTCTGATGGTTTAAAAATCAGCTCAATCAGAATTCGTTTGCTATCTTTATAGCCGAGACAAAATATTTTTACCGGTTCTCGAAACCACGTTTTTTCCAACGTGACGAATCTTCACTTTTAAATATTCCAACCTATTTCCCAACATATAAACTCTGATTTTTATATTATCATCTCGTTCCAAATCCTTAACTTTAATTCAGAAACCTTCCAACATTGTTCCAAAAAAACTCGGGATATTACAATGTCATATGCTTGTGAGTACAAGATACCACGGCCTCAACCTCGATCCCTGAGTCGGCATGCCGAGGTGAATATTGTTGGATCAAATCTTCATGTCCTCAGCCAGATAAGGCCGACAAGTTCGGATCATCTGGGTCAGCCTCCACTAATATTCAAATGTTGTCAAATCTAGTACTTCTTCTTTAGGTTGGATCGGTATCCCATCTCCATTTCATCAGCCGACATTACACTCGGTAAAACCCTCTCATTCAATGAGCGCGGGACCTTATCTCACTTATGCCTCTCTGAACCCTCTTCGTTCTCCTGACCAAGTAAAAACCTCAAACTACCCAGCTTCCTTGATATTCAAACTTTCTCGGGATGAAAAACCATAAATGTGTTGTCACTACCTTTGTATTGATTTGAACAAGATTCTTGTGAAAAACCTACTCATCATACAATTAAATTAATATCATAATTTTATGTATGTAAACTAAAAGTACTTAAAACTCACATTTATAATAAATTATTTTAATCTGAAATTAATCATAATCTATATAACTCACCATATAAACAACAACAATGATAAATGTACACACCCCTAATGGGTGTGATTTGGTGGCAAAAGGTTTATGATTTGGTTATCAAATCGAGTTCGAGTCCAAAGTTGTATTACTTGTAAAAGTTTAGGGCAACCGGTGAATTTACATGTCTCGCTTAAGTCCGAATTGAGTGATTTAGCAGCGGAGCTTCCAATGTTTCAAAAAAAAAATGAAACACATAGAGACACACCCTAAACCTAAAAGTTTAATTTTTTGATTCTATATTTATTTTCAATTTCTGTTACGATTTGTTGAATAAATAATGATGTTTCGTTGCCCTAAGAAAAAATTTAAGTAGTTTTTTCCCCTTTTTTTGTTAATTGACTTATCGAGTTTGTTCAACATCACATCCAACTATACTATCGGAGATAAGCATTGCTGAATTATTATTCATTTGTCATATAATTCTTTACTTGTCGACCATAAAAAAATAATAATAATAATAATAATGCAAAAAAATAAATAAATAAATAAATAAATCTTCAATAAGCATGGTTTTATGCATGCACGAGATGACATGACCAAATCGTGGGCATAGGGCCACATAGTCATCTAAAAGTCACATTATGCAATGGCCATGCACTTGCCTTAAGCAATGGCCATGCACTTGCTGCCTATCAAAATTCAATATCGTGAATCAGTTTATTTACTGATGGAAAAAGTCGTATTAATGAGGTAATAAAAAAAAAATCATCTAACTTGGATAAATTTTAATGAAATAACCCAAATTAACCATTTAATTTTTAAACTAACTAAAGGAATCCAACTATTTGAATCATGTCTAATTTTTTTTTTTTTTTTTAAAAAAAATCACTATCAAACTACCTGATCCGGGTCTAATTCAATAGATTGAAAAGTAAATGTGAACAAACAAACCAAAAATTGTGATTTTGGTGTTTTGTATTCACTACTTAAGAAGAAAAAAAGAAGCATGTCACTATGAGAATAATAAGCTTATCTTTTGGCAATATCAATATGAAAGCAACATATCAAGCCATTAAGACAACTTATTAGTTGAGCATCCCACAAGCTATGGCCAACTCTCATACATCAAACTTGTATGAATATGACACAAAACAACCCCTCCAATATTCATTTATATATTTATTATTCGAGGAATAAACCTTATCAATACCAGCATTCGTCACAATCTATCATTTATGAAAGGGAAATTATCATTTTTCCATTCGAAAATATATGAAAGTTCGGTCAAATTTAAAATTTATTAAAAAGTATTAAATTTTATCCGAAAGTTCTAAAGTATATCAATTTCTACTAATATATGGTGGAAGAATGATAATTTTGCTAAAACTTCATATATAAATTAATATATTTCAAATGTCTTTGAGTATGGATGGAAACGGGTCAGGGATGTCAATATTTGTATCTGTCTCGTTCAATCAACAGGTATGAAAATTATCTCATTACCCTCCCCTAATGTATCGGGCCCTCGTACGGGTCTTCATTCACACATAGATTTTACTTCTATTTTAATGGAGATGCGAATACTCGTACCCAACCCTTCCAACCAACGAGTATCAGAAATTATCCACTCACTTGTTCCTAAGATGTCGGGTCCCCGCGGGGATTTTTGTCATCCCTATCTTTGAGTTTTATAGAATTTTTGTCTGAAATCTAAAGACCTGTGTAAAAATCCAGTAAAAATTGATGAAATCGGTGAACCGATCCAGATAATTCTTAACTAAAAAAAAAAAGAAAAAACTAAATCAAAAAATAAATATAAATATTTTTATAATTTTTAATTAATAAAAATTATTTATTACGTTAATTGATTTTGCCAATTCAACCGAAACCGTTCAATCCATCGAACTAATGATATATTGAATTTTTTTATATCACTGATTCAAACATCGGTTCAAATTTTTAAACATAAAAAAAAATGACAACTTCCCATCTTCAAATATTTAAAATTATCATTTTTTTTCATAAAATTAGAAAAAGAAAAATTAGAAAACCCTTTGTTTTATATAAAAAAATTTAGAGGAGATTATTAATGGAGTTTAATTTTTTTTTTTTAATGTTTTATAGGGAGGGTCCTAGTTGATGGAAACAGAGGCTCCTAGTACCTCTAGGTCCATGTCCTTGTCTTTATGCTTTGAACATTTGATCATGGGGAAGGCCTTGTGCAAGTGTAAAGAGAAAGAAAGGTGTGTCGTAAAAGTAGGCCTCTTTACTAGATTTATTATCCATTTTCCAATCACAATTTGGTGGGGGAAAATGGACAAATCCCAAGAAGCATATGTATTCAATTAATGGATGTGGGGTCAAAGATGTGAACGTCCTAACTTTTGTGTCATTTAGTGTGGATTTGCCACCCACAACATATGGCACCATCACTTGAAAATGATGTTGCTTTGTTTCTTTTCTTCTCCTATAACACACATTTTACCTTTTTGATATGGGGGTCCTTCTCCAAATAGCAACTTGTAGGAAGAATAGTTAGGGAGAGTGAGAGCCCCGTAACCTTCAACAATTAGTACCCAACTTATCAATTTCACATTAAAATTTGAAATTTTATGAATCTTTTATAATTTCAATGTAAAACTACTAAAAAAATATGTAGTTATACAAGTTTGATGTTTATGTTACACAATGAAGAGATTAATGGATCATTTTTGGCTTTAGGTATATGTAGATAGATATGATGGGATAAAGGAAGGATGGTGGAGTGAGGCCGAAGGCTTGTGATTATATTAATTCCATGGTGGAATCAAAACTCAAAATTGATTAGATATTGAAAAGGGCAAAGCTAAAAAAGAGGGAAGGAACCAATGAAACCATTCTTTTTAGGGCATTGGACAGGTGGTGCCCGCACTATTTTGCTGCATTCACAATCATTCATTCCTCATGCCATGCGTACAAAGACTTTTTCATTGCAACATGAATTGAAAGGCACTTGGTGCAAAGTTTAGTGGCAATTCAATTCCCATTTTTGGTGGAATGATTGATTGTGTCTAGACCCGGCCTCGGTTCCGGTTCCGATTTCGGAACCGGAACTGTGGCCGACCGATTCGGTTGGGGTTCGACCCCAACTCGAACCGGTGGAACCGTAACCGAAATGATTCCAGTTGGAAACGTAGGGTTCCAACAGGAACCCTAACCCCAAAGGCTATTAGCCGTTGGGAGAGGGCAGGGAGCCGGGCTCCCTGCCCTCAAAATAAAAAAAAAATGTCGTTAAGGCATAAAAAAAAAATTATAAATTATAAATTTCTAATATATCCCTAATAATGGTAATAAAACGGTTATATTTATGGGCATTTTTTGTATCAAAAAAATTCTAAAACTCTATAAATATGATTCTTTTTTCATTATTTCAACACACCAAATTCTCAATTCTCTCAATTCCTACAATTCTCTTATTCTCAATGTCAATTCAATTAGTTATTATCATTCGCAATTAGTCAATTTTCTTATTTTTCTTACTTATTTCTTAAACGAAAAATAGCAAGTTCATCTGAGAACATCATGTCAAATATGCCAACCCAAAAGAGCGGCCCCAGTGTCGGTGCACAATCACGGAGAAGAGAAGTTAAGGCTCGTTCCTCGGATGTTTTCAAAATTCATTTTCATTTAGAAAAATTAAACGATGACAGTTCATTTAGAAAAATTAAACGATGACAATTCAAGAGCGATTTTGAAGATTTGTTCAATAATGCACCTACAACAACAAGTGCAAACGGAACCGGAGCTGAAGGATCAACTGATAATGATGATTGATAATTCTAAAATTGTAAATTTACAAAGGGGAAATATCTTAAAATTGTAATGAAACTACATGAGTTTTGATTCCTCTCACCCCTAGAGGATACGTAGGCAACTTAAATTTATAAAAATTTAAGCTCAAGCTCTTCAATGTAATAATTTTATTTATTTATTAAATTAATCTAATTTATTTTAATTTATTTTCGAAATTAAAAAAAAAAGTTCGAACTGAACCGGAACCGGAACCGAACCGGTCGATTCCGGCCCTATTACCCAAAATAATACAACTACCCACTTGGATAAGTAGTCAATGGTTATAGTTTTTTCATGAGTTGAAAGATTGTGATTCCACTCAATTTGGTGTCTAGTGGGTAACCATGACATGTAGCAAACTTGACTTTATTTATTTATATTTCTCTGTGGGAAGATGAACTTGAAGATAATGAAATGGAGTATGTTGAACTTCAAGATATTTGCAATGTTTTAAAAATAGGTTAGGTTCGGTGATTTAACCCTAAAAATTTTAATGGGTTATTAGTGCAACCGGTTGAACTGTTCATAAATAATTTGAATTAATTAAAAATTATTGAAAATATATAAAAATTTCATAATACATTTAAAAAATACAGTAATTAATTCTAATAATTTCTAACATCAAAACAAAATAACTCGGAATCAAAAATTGATATGGACTTTGCTCACTCTATTAATTTTTTTTAAAAAAAAACAATAAACAAAATAGGTTGGTTCACTAATTTTGATCGGTTTTGTGAATTGAGTTTTTTTAGACTACTTGTACGATCAATTCTCAATTCCATCGATTTTTTGATCGATTTCCAATTCGATCGATCAGTCCTCTCCAGTTTTAAAAAGAACTTCCACTTTGACATTTTGAGAAGCCCTCTAGCCTCTGCATGAAGGTCGGACAAGGCAATATTGATATCTAGACTAGTTCTATAAGCCCATTGTAGTTTATTGGCCATATGGACTAGGCCAGTAACATGCACTAAGTCCAACCAAATATGGCAAATTAATTAAATAAGAATTCAAAACAAATTATTAGTCTTTTGGGGGAAAATCAATTATAAAATGTTGGTATCAAGTCATATATGTAACAATCTAATAATATCTTATAACGCAACTTAAAATAGTAAAATAAATAAATGATTTCATATAATTTCATATATCACATAGTTATTAGTTTCATTTGGGCCATTTGAGAAAGCAAAGACGAAAGATGCATGATCCTTTCAATATGGGCTCAAAAGCATTAGATGAAAATGGGCCTACAATGGCCATCCCATTGAAAAAGATTGATACTAGTAGTAGTGGGTGCTTTACAAGTTTGTGCAAATCAATTGAATTGTTTGTTGATTTTATTTTTTTTAATAAAAAATTTGTATTTCTACCTAAAATTATTCAAATTTGGATGACCGATTAAGGAAAATTATTTGAAAACAACTCAGTCAAGCCCCAACCAAATAAAAATTTTGTTGACGAATGAAGAGTTTGCGGGAAAAATAAAACTATAAAAGGTTTGTTTGAATTAAAGAATTTGAATAGAGAAGAAAATATAGATAGTTTAATTAAATTTAATTTGTCCTTAAATGTAATTGATAGAATATGTTTATATTAGTATAGCCTTGTATATTAAGCAATGTATAATTAGCTTAATTAGTTTCCTTATATTTAGCCTTTGATTACGCATATTGTTAGGCATATAACCTTTGTATATAATTATATATTGACTGTTTGGTCATGAATAATAATCAAGGAAATCATTCTCCTACATGGACACTGGAGCAACATCTCACATGACTGCCAATACAGGTACTCTCACGTCTTATTTTAATTTGAGCAAAAATACTGGTATTGTTGGTAATGGTAACACTATTCCAATTCGTGGCTATGGTCATACCTCCCTCACCCCGCCTAATCCCCCCTTAAAACTCAAAAATGTCTTACATACTCAAAAACTCATCAAAAACCTCATTTCCGTTCGCAAATTCACTAACAATAATAATATTTCTGTTGAGTTTGATCCACTTGGGTTTTCTGTGAAGGATTTACAGACGGGGAGCCGCCTCATGAGATGTGAGAGCATCGGGGAATTATATCCTATCACCGCCACACAAAGGACCACATCACCATCCACTTTCACCCGATTTATGGCATTCTCACCTCGGGCATCCGGGACATGCTATCCTTAGTTCTCTTCGTAGTAGTGATTTGATCAAATGTAATAAGGCCCGTACTTCTTTTTGTACTTCTTGTCCTTTGGGGAAACATATTAAGTTGCCATTTCATGATTCTATGTCTTTTACTACTATGCCATTTGATATTATTCACAGTCATTTATGGACATCTCTCGTTTTGAGTTTTAACGGGCACCGTTTTTATATCTTTTTCCTAGATGATTATAGTAATTTTTTGTGGACTTTTCCAATCTCAAACAAGTTACAAGTTTATTTCATCTTCCTCTCTTTTAAGGCATTAATTCGAACTCAATTCGAAAGAGATATCAAAAACATTCAATGTGATAATGAACGGGAAAATGATAATGGACCCTTTCAATCTTTTTGCAAAGCTAATGGTTTGAATTTTCGATTTTCTTGCCCTCATACCTCTCCTCAAAATGGTAAGGCGGAAAGAAAAATAAAGTCCATTAACAACATAGTGCGCACTCTCTTTGCTCACGCATTCATGCCTCCTTCATTTTGGCATCATGCTCTCCAAATGGCAACTTATCTCCTAAATGTCCTTCCTTCCAAGGTCCTAAACTACCAATCCCCAACTCAAATTCTTTTTCAAAGAACCCCATCTTATTCTCACCTCCGGGTTTTTGGGTGTTTGTGATATCCCCTCTTCATTTCTACAACTATTCATAAGTTGCAAGCTCGCTCCACACCTTGTGTTTTCTTGGGGTATCCATCCAATCATAGGGGGTACAAGTGTTATGATTTATCGAGCAAGAAAATCATTATCTCAAGGCATGTGATTTTTGATGAAAATAATTTTCCATTCTCAAATTTACATACTCCATCCTCAAATGATTATGATTCTTTAGAATATTGGTTTTCTTCATACCTCATGCATTTTTTGACTCCATCAAGTCAGCCCACTCCTACATTTGAGCCCAATCCCCAAGCTGAGCAGGCGACCCAAACCACCCCTACTCCTTCCCAGCCGATCCCCCCTGCTACAGCCACTGCTCAGCCTGCGCCGACCCAATACCCCACGGCCCAGTCAGTGCAGCCCCACCCAGCGCCCCTTACCGCGCCCACTTCATCCCTACATGCTAGCCCAACCTCTCCTGGCCCAATCCCAGCCACTGCAACTCCTAGACAGCAGCCCAATCGCATGGCTACTAGAATCCAACATGGGATACACAAGCCCAAACGGCCATTTAATTTGAGCAATTCCACTACTCCTTTTATTTCGTCCATTCCGCGAAATCCCATTAGTGCTCTACATGACCAAAATTGGAAAGCTGCCATGGTTGATGAATATGATGCTCTAATTAAAAATAAGACGTGGAAGTTGGTGCCTCGTCCCATTGATGTGAACCTTATTCGTTCTATGTGGATTTTTCGACATAAAAAGAAATCTGACGGTTCTTTTGAGAGGCACAAAGCCCGTCTTGTAGGTGATGGCAGGTCTCAACAGGTCGGAGTGGACTGTGACGAGACATTTAGCCCGGTTGTCAAACCGGCTACGATCAGGACTGTATTGAGCATTGCAATTTCATATTCTTGGCACATTCATCAATTGGATGTCAAGAATGCATTTCTTCATGGTAATATTAATGAGACCATTTATATGCATCAACCCATGGGATTCAAATATCCGAATCATCCCAATCATGTTTGTCTGTTGAAGAAGTCAATATATGGGCTTAAGCATGCCCCTCGTGCATGGTACCAGCATTTTGCAGACTATATTTCCACCATTGGCTTCTCTCACAGTCGATCTGATCACTCTCTCTTTATTTATTGTCGTGGTTCTCACATTGCTTACATTCTGCTCTATACTGATTATATCATTCTCACATCTTCCTCAGATGCTCTAAGGAAGTCTATCATGTCTCTACTTAGTGTCGAATTTGCCATGAAGGATTTGGGTCTTTTGAGCTATTTTTTGGGTATTGTTGTTACCCGCACCTCCGGTGGCATGTTTCTTTCACATAAAAATTATACAGTGGACATTATTGAGCGTGCCGGCATGACCTTCTGCAAGCCCAGTCACACCCCGGTTGACACAAAAGCCAAGCTTTAAGCCACGGCTGGGGCATCTTATGAGGATCCTACACATTATCGTCAGCTTGCAGGTGCTTTGCAATATCTTACATTCACTAGACCAGACATCTCATATGCGGTTCAACATGTGTGCTTGTACATGCACGACCCAAAAGTCGAGCATATGAATGCTCTCAAGCGCATTGTGCGCTACATTCAAGGTACTATTGATTTTGGCCTCCATCTGTATAAGTCTACCATTGCCTCTCTTGTCTCTTATACAGATGCAGATTGGGGTGGGTGTCCGGACACTCGCCGTTCCACCTCCGGATATTGTGTTTTCCTTGGCGACAACTTAATCTCTTGGTCCTCCAAACGTCAACCAACTTTATCTAAGTCCAGTGCCGAGGCCGAATACAGAGGTGTGGCTAATGTAGTTTCCGAGTCGTGTTGGCTTCGAAACCTACTTTTGGAGTTACGTTGTCCCATCCGGAAAGCCACATTGGTTTATTGTGACAATGTTAGTGTGATATACTTATCAGATAATCTAGTTCAGCATCAACGCACTAAACATATTGAGATGCACATGCATTTCGTACGTGAAAAAGTTGCACGTGGTGAAGTCTGTGTTCTCCATGTCCCGTCCTGTTACCAGATTGCCGACATCTTTATAAAAGGGCTTCCACGCGTACTTTTTGATGATTCCCAGGACAGTCTAAGCGTACGACAACCTCACGCTTCGACTGCGGGGGTGTGATAGACTATGTTTATATTAGTTTAGCCTTGTATATTAAGCAATGTATAATTAGCTTAATTAATTTCCTTATATTTAGCCTTTGATTACGCATATTGTTAGGCATATAACCTTTGTATATATTGACTGATTGGTCATGAATAATAATCAAGGAAATCATTCTCCTACAGTAATTTCCATAGAAGATGGGTTTAAAATCTCTCTTATAGTATGATTCTTAATCAATATTTTCATAATCGAACCGGTGATCTAAAAGGTTTAATGGATCACTGGTTCCACTGATTGGACAGTTCCATAAAAATTGACAGAACCGTCTGACGTCATAAATAATTTTATTTAATTAAAAATTATAAAAATATTAATTTTTGATTTTTGATTTTATAAATTAAAAAAATTGAACCTGTCTAGTCCGATTTTTCGATTTTGACCGGTTTTTTTGTATATCAAATTTTTTATGTTTGATCGGACCAGATTCATAATCGGTTCTCAATTCGATTGGTTGAATAGGTCGGTCCAATTCGATTTGAAAAACAATGTTCTCAATCGACTTTTAGGATCATATAACGTTAACTTGCGATTAATTAGATCAAATCACAAGAAATTAAATATTTCTATAAATTCAGTTTTGCTGTAGCTTGATCATGGTTGGTAGTCTATCCTAAAGAAATCAGACTGCAACAATGTATGAATAGCTTTCCTTAGGGAACACGCCCTCCTAGAATGGGATTTTATCATGGAGGTCCTTTGAATAATGATAGGCTAGGAGACCAGAGGGGTATCCGACCACGATACTCCAACGACCAAGTCAGTCTTAATAAGATTTTAGGAGAAATGAACTCTTTTTATGGTGAAAATGGCCCATTAGTAAGAATTCTTTGCATGCAAATTCTTTAGAGATGGAGAGAGATAGTTTGCATGTATTTTTATTAGAGAGAGAAAGAGTTTGTGATGGTTCCATTATAGAGAGAAGTTCTTCTACTTTGCATTGACTTTAAATTAAACTTTCATAGTGGAGTGCCCCAAGGCGTCTTTGGTCCAACTAGATATGTGATCTCAATGACGATGCAAAAATTTTGATTTAATAGAGATATATACTCTTCATTTTAATAGAGATAAATCAAAAATATCTCATTAACAAAATAGATTTTTTAATTAATTTATAGAAAATATTTTAATAAAATTTCGGATTAAGTGAGAGCGACCGCTCCTACACGCATATACATGCCTCCGTCTCTGAGTGGCCTTTCATAGTTAGGTCTTCCCTCCTCCGGTAGATGGTATTTTAGAGATTTCAGGTATCTCCTATAAGAGTGATATTTCATAGCGCTCAGGTATTGTTGCTCTCGATCGAGCGTCCTCTTATTAGAGTTATAAGGGCGACAATATGTCAGTGAAGCTTTAGACAAATAACCTGACATGAGATGAGCTAATTGTTGGAGCCCATCCGACTCCCATGCCATGTACAAGGGTTTGGTTTGGACATAATCTCCAAGTATTTGTGTTGTTCCCAAGGCTGATGTATTACTTCCTTTATTGAATCTGGTGGGAGAAGAAGGAGAAAATCTTCTATGCAACAGTGATACTACGTCATTCATGCAACAAGCCAATCATCTACTGTCACACGTGTTAAAAAATTAAAAAACAATTAAAAAATAGGTGAAGAAACTCTACATGTCATTTTTTAATTCGCTTGTGGTACCACGTCATCCATACCACCGTTGCACTAAAGAATCTCTCAAGAAGAAGACTGCTTCCTTTTAGAGATGGACCACATTTAGGAGAGAATTGTGGGGGAACTCTGGTCATAAGGAGACATTCATGTGTAAAAACACACGTGTCGGACCTTGATTGGATCTCAATTTTACTCCATTACCCACTTTAAATATTAAATTACTTCTCTTTTTCTTCATCATCAAACAAATGAGTACAAAAGCACAAGAGAATATGCTTCAAGATCAAGAATCATGCCTGTGTGTTTTTAATATCTAGCGAATCATTTTTATTGTAAATCATTAATCATTAATCATTAATATAAATAAATTTGTCACCAAACGTGGATTAAATTTAATGGCCTACATCCATTGAGATTAATTACAATCTTTTGATAATGCTTTATAATTAAGGTTTCATGCTTATCGAAATTAACTAACGATTTGTCAACGATAATTAGGTGACATTGTAGTTGTACAGAACATGTTGCAAATTTTGACTTTTGCGCAGCACATATATATGAGTAATTACAAGAATACAAAATTTTGTATAAACTTTTCATATATTTTTTTTTTTATTATTTTTTTTTTGAAATCGTTGGAAACCCCGCCACCAAACCACCCATTCTGGGCCGCGGCGCAGGTAAAACCCCCGGCTGCCCCAGGCTCTTAAAGAAATTGCACCCCCTGGATTCGAACCCAGAACCTCAATGTGAGATTCTGGACCCTTCACCACCAAGTCACACCCCTTATGGGCAACTTTTCATATACATGTACACTTATTTGTAAATGTACAATCGGTTAGATAAAAATATAAAAATTAATATAATTAAGGGAAATTATTATTATTTCACTCGAAATTTGATGAAAATTCAGCTAAATATTGGGAGAAATTTAATAGATTCTACAAATCATCAGTTTTGACTGAATTTTTGCCAAACTTTAAAGGGGAGAATGATAATTTCATCATAATTAATGAAGTGGGTCATGTAAAAATTGTTTATTATAAAGGAAATACTAACGAGTGACATAAGAACACTCTTTATTGATCCATTTTACGAAAGTTTTCATGGGAAAAAATAAAAAGTAAATAATATTTTGACAATTTTTTACATTTCTCATCAAATAATGTACAAATTTTCCTAAAATAGATCTTTAATGTATATCTTTATGACATTCATTAACATGAGCTTAATATAATTGGTGGGATAATCTTCTTAGTGTTTTCGGAAAGTTTTTTCTGTCTTCTAACTAAGTCTTTAATTTATTAAATTGATGAAATCCTTATTTAACAAGACTGGTTATTCTTATCTATTAATTATTCCGTTAACTTTAATAAATGTGTGTATCTATTATTTATTTATTTTACTTTTTGTTGTTGTCATGAATTGATTATTGATGTATGAACTAAAAATTTATTCTTGATACTTCAATTAATTATTTCTTATAAGCCAATCTGTCAATTTAATAAGCTTAACCTTCACCCAATTTAAGTTTTTATTATCTGTATTTTTTCACAAATCAAATCAAATAGACATAATGTTATCTATGATCAATCTTTATCTTCATTAACTATTTTCTCTTTTTAATTTTATTTTCCTGAATATCACATATAACAAATTTACAAAAATACACAAGTGATAGCTGCTT
>SKCR01030748.1:0-184159 GCA_019454045.1 Zanthoxylum bungeanum
TTACATAATACAATAAGAGAAACCTCATTTACATTGAGGGGAATTAGGTGAGAAAAGAATACAAAGAGATAAAAGAGATAAGGCTGGACACGCAGGTCCAATTTATAAATTCTAATTTACAATAATTCCTAGAATTACCCTTTCCCTTCTAATATCCATCCGATATACACTATTCATTCATCACAATATATATATATTCAATCAAGACATGCTTCTACAACCAATCTAATCCAATTAATAGTCTTTGTTAAAGTGATCATCCAATGTTCAAACAACGGTTTTGATTTTGCGCGAGTCCAACTCGTTTGAGAATAAGTACATAAGGTACGAATTCGCGAATTATATCGAACTACTTATTAAATCTAATTTAATTCGTATTCAATACTAATTCGATTAATTAATTCCAAATTAAATGTTTACACTTTTAATGTGCTTTAAAGACTTAGATTCTAAATCTAATCCATTGGGTCTCAAAGCCCAACTAACATCCAATGTTTAATTTAATTAAAGTCAAATGGGCTTTCAATTGATTTATTAAGGCTTGGGCTTTGGTCAATGTGGGTCAAACCCAATTACCAAGCCCAAATAAGGAATCACCCTTAAATGCCATAAAATCAATTTAAGCCCATAAGGCCCAATTAAATTTTTAAAGCCCATTAATTAAATTTAATATTCCAAACATTAAGGTTCAATTAATTAAAGTGTACAAAACAAGATTAATACATTTTAAATCAAATTATTTCCAAAACACCAATTTAATTCATTAATCATCACTTGTTCAAAAACATGTCCAACATTATTTGAACAAAAATCAAGTCCTTTTACATGTCCATTACATTCGGCCAAGGTGGATTTTTTGTGTCGATTGTTTTTCAATCCGATTGAATCACTAATCTACGTCCCGTATACGTTTTAAGTCATCCAATGATCTTACAACCAAAAAATTCCAATCCACTCAAAGTAGTGATGTATTCGGCCAAGGCATAAATTTGGGGGAAAAATCATCCAATGCATTTTTCATCAAATTGATTACATATTATGTCATTATACATACATATAAGCATACTCATTCATCAAATTTCACAAGAACATGCTTCAATCAATTTTACCCAAATTTTAACCTAAAGTATTTCATGCTTAACCATGGCTCCATGATACCATTGTTGGTTTCTATTATTTGTCCCAAGAAAGAAAGATTAAGCATTTAAAATACAACAATGAATATATACATTGAAGATGAAGTATGGCGGAATCATACTTACAATGCTCTTGTGATGAAGAAAATGAACAAAATGGAAGCTCCAACACTTTGTGATTTTCGGCCAAGGAAGAACAAATGGTGGAAAGCTCCAAGCTTTGTGTATTCCAAGCTCCAAGGTGGTTTCCCTATCACCTCCTTTGATTCCTTAATGTGCTAGCAAAAGAGAAAATGAAGAAAAAATCTTCCTTTTCCCTTAGATGAGTTTCGGCATTATGAGAGAGGGAGGAGAGAATTTTATTTTTCAATGTTTTGTTTCTAAAACAACAATGAAAAATCTAATACCAAATATTTGGTATATCTTTTCAAAAGTCAAAGACTTTTTCCCTCCAAAAAGGCATTAAATGCCTCCACCAACTAATGTCATGAATAGTGACTAGATGTCACTTTAATAAAGTGATGTGTGACTTCTATCAACTTGTCATGTCAATCGATGTGACTTCGCGATGTGACTTGCGGGTCCCACTCGTTTCAAAATACGAATGTGTCCGCAAACACTTTCGGGCTCGGTTTCGCTAATTCCGAATTAACGAATTTCCGTCGCGACGTAAATTAAATAATTACGCCTAGTGAAATCACTATTCACGTCGCTAACGAATTAATTCCAAATTGATTCGTTTGCCCGAATTAAAATCCGATTTCAATTCCGCGTCGAAATCTAATTTCGTTTAATATATCGAATATATTATTTTACCGATTAATTCTAAATTAATCGTTCTCTCTCTAAATAAGGCATTTTATCCAAGATAAAGTTTCTCCGCAATTAATCCAAGATTAATAAAGTTCGAATCAAATATCATAGGTGAATCTTCAGGAAGCGACCCGAGAGATCTCCAGATATGTTGGCAGTAAATACGGTCGTCGGATAATCCGAACACGTACGTACCTAGTACTACATTTTTACCGATTTACAAGACAAGGTTGGCTTCTAGCAAAGCGCGATGCCTACCCAATTCTCCAGAAATATTCTTATAGGAATATAAGATCTATATCAAGCGTAGTATACCGCAGTATTGCGTACATCGATCCAGTGTCGTTTGATCACATGTTAGGCCTGGGGCTGGAAATGTGTCTGCCCCGTACGAAACATATATCGGACATCAAGCAACTAGTCTCTTTAAATCGGACAATCCTGACCCAGTCATATTGCCCCGACGGTTGCAACCTTTTATAGAGTACTAGTTCCGTGTCCTGCGCGATCATCAACTCCATATGTCTGAAGTGACACTTCCATCTTGACATCACACCCAGTACACTACGATTCCTGATAAACCCAGAAGTGGTGAACACAGGACTGGTTAAAGCCCCCAACCACCAAAACCAAAGTTTACCGATTGTCGTAAGTACTAGCGATGCAAGTCTCAGGTTAAGACCATATACACCTACCCTGATGCGGCCTCCCATAGACACGCAGACATACTACCAATGGGATTCCGCGGGGTCTATCCAGAGCGAAGCTGTTTTCCGTACCATCGGTAAAACACAACCTCCTATCGCACTCGCATAAGTATCCAATACTTAAATATATGAGAACTATGCTGTTGTGCCCTCACAACGTGCACAAGTGCAATACTAGTCTATTCCGCATTATCGATGTCCTATCTCGATAATACTCCGACTAGGGATATTTAATGATTAATCCTTTTATATATTGATACTGTCTCATATCATCTCAACAAGGAACTAATCATATGGACTTTCGCCATTTATATATCAAAGTAAATAAATTTCAAAATGGCAAAAGGCAATTTCATTATCACACAGTTAATTTTGTACAATAATACAATATCATTTACAAAACAGTGACGCTATGGGTCATAATGTCTAACAGGTAGCACTTCCTCGGCTGGCTCGGTCGACGAGAGGGTTGACTCAGCCTCGGGGAAAGGAGCCGCAGCCTCAACTTCAGCAACCTGGGAGACCCCTATTTCTGGGATCGGAGATGTAACCTTAGGGAGATCCTCCACAGAAACAGGTACCACAGGGCGATCCTCCGAAGAAGTCGGTATAACCGGGGCAACTGAGACCGGATCAGGATCCATCACTTCCTCGGAAGAAGGAGAAAGCCACCTCTTAAACTCTTCCTCGGATATCTCCGACCTACAAAAACGGATGGCCGCATGAATAGGACCCATATCCAGATCAGGATAGATTGCGGGGATAATCTCCGCACAATCGCCGACCCCCTCAAGACGGATGGAGTCCCTCTCAGCTTCCAACTGCTCCTCCTTGGATCTCATCTCAGCCCGGACCTGATCCAACTCTTCCTCCTTGGATCTCATCTCAGCTCGAACCCGATCCAACTCCTCTTCTCTGGACCAAAGGCGATATTCCATAGTCCCCATGTCAACCTTGAGGATCCTGTTGTCAACCTGGGCCTGCGCCAGAGCTGCCCTAGCCTCATCGGCATTCTTCCGCTCCAACATTGTGGGAGCCTTGAGGCCCTTATTTGTTCGTAGGGCCTCAACCGCGGCAAGCTCATAATCCTTGATCTTCTCCTCAGCACTAGCAAGCCGGGCCTCCACCTCGGAAAGCCGATTCTGAATCCTCTTGGCCTGGCCACCCTCAGACAAAAGGCTCAGGAATAAGTCCTTATTCCTGGCCGACAGATAAGTCACCTGCAAAAAGAGAAACAAAAAATCATAAAAAATCCCAAGTCAAAGAGACACGGCGGAACCAGGAGGAGAAACACAAACCTTGGCCATCTGAGAACACATCTCTTTAACCACCTCCTCGGGGGACAAATCCTCATACTCCGGAATCTTCTCTGGAGGAACTGCCTCAGCCAGCTCGTTGAAAGCCGGAACAAGATGAGAAGTAGACCCCCTGATGTCCTTCCCAAGATCGTCAACACCAAGGATTACGGAACCCTTCCGTTTCTTGGAAGGTCCCCCCGGTGCCCTCCTCTCCACCTGAGCTGGCACCTCCCTGCTCGAAGACTCCCCCTCCTCCATCTCCCTTGCAGACTGAAGGTCCACAACCCCAAATGGACGTTTTCTCCTCCGGGAGGGCCTCGGAGGACTATTGGGACGAGCAACAACCGCCCCTGAAAGTTGATCTTGGGAGCCCGGACGCTCCACCTCATCAGACACCCTCACAGCCTCGGATGTTGCAGGCCGCTTCTGGGAAGCACTGGTGCTCCCACTGGGAGAGGTTTTCTTTGAAGAACCGATCAAACGGTCGAGGTATTTTGGCCGTCTAGACATACCTGAAAAAAAGGGCAAACAGAGGCAAGAAAGAGGTCAGCCAAAAAAAAAAACCAAAAAAAAAAAAAAAACAAAAAAAAAACAACAACAACAAACAAACAAAAAGACGCAACGACCTCCTAGCCGGCCCGGAACCTCGGGAGGGACAGCCCTAATAAGACCCGACCCAACAAAAGCGGCGTCGTTCACCAGGTCCCTCCAGTGGCCAGCATATCACCGAGCCCATTCCACCCGCTTACGGACCTGGCGAGTAACCTTGGGAGCATCTCTCCAATAAGCTGAGGAGGGTCAAAGAAAGTCAGAAGCCTAGCACGAGAAAACTAAAAGACAAAAAACAAAGGGTAGTAGATCCCTAACCTCCCGCCCTGAAGATATCCGGGACCGAAGCCTCCTCCATGAACGATCGCAGAACCCGTCCCCAATCTCCAGTAGCCCAGAACCAAAGATCTTTGAAGTTTTTGTTAGAATCAGGAAGATTGCGGACAAGATGAGAAGAATCTGCATACGCCGAGAGGTAGTACCATCCATGGTGTGACCGAGGATTGGCCTTCAACCGATACAATCTCTTCACTTCCTCCAGTGAAGGCTCACCCAGCCCTGCTCGATGCCAGACCACGTACAGGCCGGCTAGGATTCTCCAACTATTTAAATTCAATTGACAGGGGGGCAATTTCCATCTCGGCCAGCATCCAGGCGAAGTATCATTGGATAGGGAGCCGGAGACCACACTCAAAAAAGATCAGAAGAAGAGCCACTGAACCGTCATCAGGCTGACTAGCACGGTCAGAGGGATGAGGAACCTCAAGGGCGATGTCGATTGGGATGTCATACCGTTGTCGAAGCACCGCCAAATCCTCCTCGGTAATTTTAGAAGGACGGTCCATGTCCAGAGTCGAGCAGTCCAGGTCACCAGGCTTCGGATCCTTGCGGGGAACCCTCTGATGGTAAGTATCTTGCTCCACTTCAGAAGGGGTAGGGGTTGTATCAAGGTCCTCTACACTAGGGTTTCCCGAGCCCGAGGAAAGCTCTTTAACAGGGGGAGACGAGGGGTTAGCAAGAGAAGAAGACGAAAGACGGTCACCAGACATCCTAAGACAGTCAAAACAAGGGGGGAAGGAAATTAGTTTGTGGCCAAACTCGCCGTACGAGAAGAGGAAAGGGGATATCCAGAATAAACTACGACCTAAGAAAGTACCAAAAGATGTCCTAAAATATTCAAAAATAAATCTCTCCCTAGAAGCAGATAAAAAAAAGAGAGAGAGAAAGAAGGAAGATAACAAAAAGAGAGTAAAATAAAGGTGGCCGAAGAACTTACTTGACTTCGGTAGACTGGAGAAGAAGCAGTGGAATCAGAAGAAACTCGGAAGGTACGAAGGCAAGCAGATGAAGAGTTCTTTTTCTTTTTTTTTTCAGAGGATCACCAAACAGTTACACAGTAAAAGCTTCGTCTTCTTATAAGTCATGGACGAAAGCACCCCTGACCGTTAAAACAAAGAAAGAACCCTAGATGAGCGCCACTTGTCAATAAGAGAGAGAAATTGAGCGGTAGGAATGAAATATTGTGGAAACATCCTTACACAACCAATTCCTTCTCTGCTTTTGGCGGGAAACGGGTAGATATTCGACAAGTGTCAAGCTCACAGCAAAGCCCTAAAAGTGATTTGACAGGCATTTAAGTGGACATGACGGTTGCGCGTCTCGAGAAGAGATGCTTGAAGGAAACGGCAAGAAATTCTTCTCAGCATTCTGGAGCGACCACTAGCAAAGACGATCGGCACACCATCTCTTTATAGTTCCCGGCATCAACTCACAAACTCGTTGTTACCGAGAACTAGGGGATAGATGTTGATGGTGTTTTTGGGCACTATAGAATCTGGAACAGCACGGCAGGGACAAAATGGTAACTCTTTTCTCGGTTAAAATCATTGAAAACCGATCCGGTCACATGAGTACTGCAAACAGAGAGATACCGAGCACCATTATCAGTAAACCGACCACCTTGGGTCAAGCGACCGGGCATAATACAGATCGGCAGAAGCATTCTCAACACAAAAGATCACTTATGGAAGACCCCATTGAGAACCGAGCACATCACAGCCGGCCATATCCGGAACCAACCGTGTAGCAAGACCTGCTCCAAAGGACAAGATGTCCTATTCCTACTAGAAAGAGATCGAGAATCCTACCCTCGTGAGAAAAAGGGATTGTCAACATCCTGAAAGGATAAAAAGAAAGTAAAAGATAGTCTTTGACTAGGAATTCTTATGGGAAAAGAAGAATTGGGTCAACTAGGAGTCCTTTTAGGAAGAGAAAACTATCTTCAGGTGGGAATCCTTGTGCTAAAAGGAGTCTGAGTTTTTCATCATTATAAATAGAAGGGAAATGGTATGTGTAAAGATCATCAGAAAAATCAGAGTCAATCCCAGGATCATCAAGATCATTATTGAGAGACTTGTAAACACAAGAGACGAAAGTTTCAGTAATAAAAAGATAGTTCAGTTTGCGGCCGTGGACGTAGGTCGGATCAATCCGCCGAACCACGTTAAATCTCCTTGTCGATTGGTGTATTACCCATCTTCTGCTAAGTTTGCTTTTGGTTTCCCCCCATAACCAAACAAATTCACTATTGAGGGAGGATTACCTCGGAAGTAATATTCCCATATTACCCCGAGTCCAAAATCCACCGTCAACAGTATATTATATTGAAATTTGTTTTAGAAAAAAAAATATTATATAAAATCTATTTCTTCAAAATGTTTATACAAAACCAAATATAAAATTAATTTCTACAGTGATGGGGGACGCTCGAGCCCGATGCACCCTGACTGACTGAGGCCTCAAACATCTGACGGAAAATCAGCATTTGCTGTTCCAGCTGCTCCATCTTCTTCTCGTGGTCCACCATCTTCTTCTCGTGGTCCACCGTAACCTATTATAGCTTCTCCTTAGTCTGCTGCAGCTCGTCTCGGGTGCTGGCTAGCTCGTCTTTGGTGGTGACTAACTCGTCTCGAAGAGAGACATTGTCCGAATTAACACTATTGCGTGCAGATGACGTTGGCTTTTAACGAGTGCCAAGGCCAACGTTGTAAGCTGTCTGATTCTTGAAAACCAATTGCGACAGCTGCTCATCTGGTATGGGGTCGGACCCTGTCTCATGAGTTTGATGTTGGAGTTCCATCATTTCATTCTGTTTCAAAAATAAGTTAATATTAGAATTTGAGAAAAAAAAATTAACATATATAAAATTAATTATTTTATTTTAAAAACTAAAACTTACTGAGCAGCGTTCGGCTTCTTCATTTATCCATTTGTTCCTCTCATTGTAATGCATCACACGCAAAAAAATCTGGAAATGATTGCACCTCACCTGTGCTACTATGTTATAAACAGAAAATAAATTCAATATTATTCCAGATTAGTAAAAATAATTAACTGTTAAATTTTACGTTAGGATATATTTACCTCAGAATGTTCAGCACGATGTTGGATAAATGGCTTCGAACCTCCACGGTGGTTAAAACGCAAGTGACTTCGATTTTCCGCATTTGCGTGACATTTATCCTGCATTTACCAACACTGTAAGTACCGAAAACAAAGACAATTATAAATTTCCGTTTATTTCAAAATTTACCTTGTGTTTTTTGCTACACCAAAGCTCACATAAGAATGTCCAATCTTGTTCCTCTATAAAATCAGGCTTGTGTTGTGGAGCATTTGAAGGTCCATGTTCGTCGAATATTGGTTTCAGGACTTTTATTCTATAATCTTTATAACTTTTCCCCATGTAGTAGTCAATATATTGTTGGAAATTCACTTGGGTCAGATCAAAGTCGAACCATTCCTACATGAAAATTCGAGTAAAAATAAGTATAAAATAAAATGTTAAATAACAAACAATATCGAAAACTTACAAGTAGCGAAGGGAATAGCTGGTTCATTTTCATCTCCCACGGTATCTTTCTCCAAGATACGTAGTTTTGGGGAGCTTCATATCGAGCTGTAGCTCCTATGGCTGTATTAAACGCTGAATTATGTTGTCCGACTTGAGTGTGTCCATCATCTGATATTTCTATCCGGATACGGTCGTGAGCCTTAACGTATTTAGCCAACCCCAGGCCACGGGTGCGTCCTTGACCCTTCACTGTACTGGACTCACCTGTGCTAGCAAATGATTCACCAGGGCCAGTTGCCCTTGCTGATGTAGATGGAGTCACGTTAGCCCGTTTGCGATTGCCTGGTGCCATATGCAAAAACCCGTCGCATTAGCGTCATCAAATTCCAAATTTCTTACACATATACATATCCATACAAGTCAATACAACTTAACAAAAGCGCTTATAACATCGAATGCTCAGTTTCGTTTTCAAATTCATTCATTCATTTATTCATTTCACATATGCATTCATTATCCATATAATCTACGAGTTCCATCATACACGTACATACACACAGTCACACACACAATCATCATACAACCAACCACGAAGCACATTTAACAACCAATACATCACAAGGCACACAATCAAACAATATATATATATATATATATATATATATATATATATATATTATATATATATATATATATATATATATATATCACGACACACCAAACTCATTACACGACTTCTCATGCACACGCATAACCATAACAAAAATTCCAAAACACATACTATACTATATGAACTTTGGAATTCCAAAACACATACAAACATTCCAAATAAACATATCCAACCTATATGTCTCTTAACATCATATGTATATACAAATACATACTATATCCAAACATTTGATATATGAATGACGACGACACTTGCTGTTCTTCCCAGAACAGCATGTGTTGTTGTCATTTATATTAGCGTCAATCATCATCATTCATCATTCATCATTCATTAGCGTCAATCATCATCATTCATCAACAATCATCATCATCATCATTCATCAACAATCATCATCATCATTCATCAACATCATCATCATCATCATCAATGATTCCACTCTATGAACAATCATCATCATACAAATTCATCATCATACATCAACAACCATGATATGTCATCATGCAAATTCATCATCAACTTCAACAATCATAATCATCAAAATTCATCAATCTTATTGACAACCATCACCATCACCATCATCATCATCATCATCAAATTAAAATAAAAAAGTGAGACTTACCTTAAATTCGTTGCAGTAGATGTCTGGAAGCCGAGAATGAAGAAGAAGAGAGTTAATGGGAGAATTTTGCTCGTTTGAGCCGAGAAGAAGAAGTCTCTGGTTTTAGGGATTTAACCGACATTTCACGTCGAATTTATTTCATTTTAGTGTTGACTAATTCGACGCCAAAAAGTAGGCGGTTTATTAAAATTTAGGGTTATTTTTCCGGGAAATTTAATTTTTATATTTAATGTCGAAACACAATTTTCGACTCTAATTGTACATTTAGCGTCGAATTAATTTCATTTTAGCGTCGACTATTTCGACGCCAAAAAATAGGCGGTTTATTAAAAATTTAGGGTTATTTTTCCGGGAAATTTAATTTTATATTTAGCGTCGAAATATAATTTTCGACGCTAAATGACTGTCATTTAGCGTCGACTTTTAGTCGACGCTAAATATACACATATTAGCGTCGACGCTAGATGTCTACCATTAAAAATAATAAAAACAAATATATGATAGTTATACTATTAATAATTACGATAATATTTCAACCATATCTAAAGAGTAATTAAAATCAACAACCATACATTATAATCCAAAAAATTATTCATCAATCACAAAATACAGTAACTTTATTAATCACTATTATCGTCGGTATTTGAGGATTCGTGACTGGAATCGAAGTCATCTTCAGTGTCAAATTGTTCTTCACTTGCTACTGCAACACTCACTTCAGCATAAGGAATTATCTCAACGTCTGTACTAGCTCGAGTTAATGTGATATTTTCAGGAACGGTGACAGTTGGTCCATAATATATTCGTGCAGTATCTTCAAAGTTGCCGGAGACTTCTTCTGTTTCATCTGATATGTCAACTCTATCTTTCTTCTGCGTGTCCCAGATGGCCCTATGTTGTGACTTTTCTACCACCATCCATCCAGTTCCTAACTTGGGATCAGATATGTATTTCACTGAACGTGCTTGGGTATAAAAAATATATGGATCATTCTTGTACCAAAAACGTTGAACATTAATTGACGTTAGATGATTACGAACTTGAATTCTCCTCTTTCTAGCATTTGTGTCAAACCACTTACAGTCGAATATCACAATATGTCGTCTGGGTCGGTATATCAACTCAATGACCGACTGCAATACGCCGTAGAAGTCAATTAGATCTGAGCCGTGTTCTTCTTGGACTATAATTCCAGAATTTTGAGTCACATGAGTAACATCTCGCTGTTCGGTATGAAATCTAACTCCGTTGACAATGCATCCACTGTACTCATAAGCCTGCTTTTGAGGCCCATAAGCCAAAGAAACCAACGAGGATTGCGAGTCGAATTGACCATTTTGAACTTGGTTGTTAATCTGACATTGAGAGAAATATATGTGTTAATATAACAAACTGAAATGTTTAATGTTAGGATAAAAATAAATATAAAATATTCTAACTTACAGTTGTCTGAAATCATTTAGGAAATTCTTTTCTGTGTGTTCCATCAATATTATGGTCACCACGACATTGTAGCATTGTTAGATGTTGTCTATAATAAATTATCACGGTTAATGTATGGCAAAAATACAGTAGTTATGCACCAGAAAAACTTACGTTATATACGGTTGCACTTCATCACAATTACTCAATATAAACCAATGCGCACGTTCAACTTCCTGAAGGGATAGTAATTTGAAACCTACTGCTCCAAATGGTCTGTAATTTTGACGGAACACTGTGATATCTTGGTTATTACTTGCATCTCCATCATAGTTTCGTGGCCGACGATTAAAATGAGTTTCAATATTCTGCATGTACATCGAACAAAACGTTATTGCTTCACTTATTATAACAACTTCAGCTATTGACCCTTCAGGGCGTGCCTTGTTTTTCACATATTATTTGTAATCTCCTAAAGCCCTGCAGATATGACAACAAGTTTGTATTAATACTAAATTCTATGCACATGAAAAAAGTTAAGAATTTTCTTATATAAAACTGTATATATATATATATATATATATAGTACCTCTCAATGGGATACATCCATCTGTAATGGACAGGACCTCCATTTCTAGCTTCAGCCGGTAAATGCACAGCCAAATGTACCATGACATCAAAAAAAGCAGGTGGCAAAATTCGCTCTAGCTTGCATAAGATTATCACGATTCCTCGCTCAAGGTCGTCAATAACAGATGTGCTTAATGTCCTCTGACATAATTGTTTAAAGAAGCCACATAGATCAAGTACGACGTTGCATACATTCGGGGGAAGATAAGGTCGAATGCTAATAGGAAGGAGAATCTCGAGAAGCACATGACAATTGTGACTCTTTAATCCCGTTATTATATCATCTCTGACCCAACACCCAATATTCGATGCATAATTATCAGGGAATTTAACCATTTTCAGCCAATCACAGAATGATTTTCTCTCCGATTAATTGAGCACATAACTAGCAGGAGGCTTAATAAGACCTCGAGAGGTGACTTGTAAATGCAATTCACTGCGAATTCTAAGATCTTGTAGGTCCAATCTAGCATTTACAGTATCTTTTGTCTTACCCGGAATATTGAATAGTGTACCCATTAAACTCTCACAAATTTTTTTTTTCTATATGCATTACATCTAAATTATGTCGCAAACTCAAAGTCCCATAATATTCTAACTCAAAGAAAATACTTTTTCCTGTCCAATTCAACTCTTCAGGTAAGCGTTTTCGATTTTTATCTCTATTATTAGGATGTTTACCTGGTGTGCTGTCTCTGAGATGTTGATGTTGGCAAAGTATGTCGAATCCAGACAATGGACTGGGCATACTCTGAGATTCATGTTGACCGTTAAATAATTGACTCCTCCGCCAATGATGACTCAACTCAAGAAATCTCATGTGCCCTGTGTATCCGATTTTATTCCGTAATCGTTGCGAAGGTGTTTGACCCGCACAAACTGGACATGTCATTTATCCCTTAGTGCTCCATCCAGATAATGAACCATAAGCTGGAAAATCATTAATGGTCCATAATAATGCGGCATGCATATGAAAATACTGATCTGAAGCAGCATCATAGGTATGCACACCCACATTCCATAATGTTTGTAACTCCTCGATCAATGGTCTCAAGTAAATATTTATATCTTTACCAGGTGAACGTGGACCATGGATAAGCAATAACATAAACATGAACAGATCCTTCATACATTTCCATGGAGGTAAGTTATATGGAATGACAATAACGGGCCATATGCTATAAGAGTTGTACATATTCCCAAATGGGTTAAAACCATCAGAGGCAAGACCTAACCTGACATTACGGGGGTCCTCAGCGAAATGGGGGTACATGTCATCAAATTCCTTCCATTCGGTTCCATCCGCAGGATGTCTAAGTATGCCCTCCGCACCGATCCTCTTTTCATGATGCCACATCATATCAATCGCTGTGTGTCGTGACATAAACAATCTCTGCAGCCTGGGCGTTAAAGGGAAATATCGCAATATCTTTTGAGGCTCTTTCTTCCCCATACCACGGACTTTGTACCGACTTTCACCACATATCGGACAATGTTCAAATGATTCATACTCGGCACGAAATAATACACAATCAAACTTACAAGCATGAATAGATTCATACCCCATTCCCAAATCACGCAACATTTTCTTTGCCTCGTAGTACGACTTAGGCAATTCGCTTCCAACCGGTAACATTTGGGCTAGTAACTCTAACATCATATCGATACTTTTGTTTGTCATTCTGTTGATCACTTTAATGTGTAATAATTTCACAACGAAATTCAAGATCAACATTCCAGCACCTTCAAATGGAATTTTTTTTGCCTCATCAAGTAATTCACTAAAAAATTTTTGATCATTTCCACTTAACACTGGCATGTCACCACTAACACTATGACCAAGTTGTTGACCTTGTAAGTCATGCAAAATATCGGTGATCTCATCGTTTGCAGGTTGATTTTAACTACTGCTCCCTTCGCCGGAATCAAAAAACCGTGACTGAGAATTATACTGCTCACCGTGATAAATCCACATACGGTAAGTTGGTGATATTCCTGGCATGTATAAATGATTATGAACTTCATCTAACCGCTTCCTTTTCCTATTCAAATAATTACACATGGACAACGAACACGACTTCCAGCATCAATGTGTTGCTTTGCGACTTCCATAAACTCATACACTCCATTACGATATTCAACATTCAATCTATCCAGAGAGCTCATCCAATTTCTATCCATTTCAGCAGAATACCTAAATATAATAATATAATTATTAGATATCATATTACAGTAATCAACATTACTAATTCATTAATACTTTATTTAAGCATATATGTGTATATATATATATATATTTGGTTGATAAATTAATTAAATAGTTTACAGAAAAATTCTATTTTGTTAATTAATATACTTACTCTACATATATGAATCATAAATCACTAACAAACAGCATATAAACAACATATATAATCATAAAAATTGAAAATAATAAAGAAATATGAAAGAAGATTTACCTTATCGGAAATTGATTACAATTATATTGAATATTTTTAGGAGAGTTGTGAGGCTGTAGAGGAGAAATTCTCAGATTTCAGAGGATGAATATGAAGAGAATGAAAGAAAAAACTGAGGGGGAGAAGGTTGGTGGCATTCTGTATTTTAATCTATATTTATCGTCGAATCTGATAATTTGACGCTAATTGTTACTGTTTTTAGAGTCGAAACAAAAATTTCGACGCTAAATGTCTGGTTTTTGGCGTCGACATAAATTTAGACGCTAAAGATTCAAGGATTGTCGGTGGAAACTTCATAAACCTTTAGCGACGATAAATAGTCGACGCTAAATGTCTGATTTTTGGCGTCGACACAGATTTTGGACGCTAAAAGTTTAATATTTGGCGCCAAAAAGTATTGCAATAGTAAAATTATTTAGCGTCGAATATTATTCGGCGCTATAGTCATAATTGTAGCGTTGGAAACTGTTTTCGACGCCAAACATTCAAATTTTGGCGTCGAAATTTTATTCCGTCGCTAAAAAAGTGACAATTAGCGTCGAATATTATATTCGACGCTAAAAGTGAGTTTTGGCGTCGAATATTATGTCGATGTTAAAATTTTGGACGCTAAAAGCCATAATTCTTGTAATGAGACTGGGCCAAAGCCCAACAGCCAACCCTAGGTTACATGGACTAACAATCATATTGAGATTAGGAACCGTGATGTAAGCGAAATGGAGATAACATGTATCATCTGTTTATGCCTTATCTTGGAAAGCAATCATATGATCAATTGATTGTTAGTGTCTTGTAACAATGTAACATAGTGATTATAATGGCATGTAATCTAGGAGTCTTTTTCACCTATTCTTTGTTTCGCATCACGGACTTTGCAAATTACATATTTAATTGTCTCTCTCTCTATCATAACATTATCAATTGTCGCAAGTGATTGCTGTGGGGACAGTTATTGGAGTGGAACCAATAGCCATGGTTTTTAAAACTGGACCGGATTGGTCGGTTCAAGTGATTGGTAATCGGTAATGAATCACGATCGATTGAATCATAAAAATCGGGATAAAAAGTGATTAAATCGCTGAATCGGATCGGTGATTTTGTTAATTGGGGAAATTTTGTTAACAATCCTATACTACAAGTAACTAATCAATTAGGGAAATTTTATTAATTTTTTTCATAAAAATTAATAATAATTTTATAATACATTTAAATATATATAAATGACCAGCGTAAACACACACGTATAACGCAAGCGCACGTATCGTTCAAGTAGTATAAAAATATCGATCCCACGAGGACTTAATTCCTACTGTTGTTATTAATTATTGAATCTATTTATTTACAAGTATCTAATTATAGGGAGAAAGGACATGATTGCTTTTGGTTGGTTGAATGTGGATTTGCTAATTAAAATAAATAAATATAAGACAACAGAAAATACTAAGGAAAATAAATAAAAGACTCAAAGATCTATGATTGTGAATCTTTCTAATATCAATTAAAAGATGAAGTAGTTAAATCATAGTTGGGTAAATTATTGAATTATTAATCTGGAACACTAAATTATGTAAAAGCCTCTTTCGAATGATCATTTACAAATACCTAGTTATAATCCAATTGAACCATATGTCTATGTCAATTAATTACCTAGATTCATTAAGGTTAAGTTCCAATTATGACTACCCCCGCCCGACATGTATATTTCTATCCTATAAGGAAATCTATTAAAGGGTTATCTATCCTTAAGGAAGATCGTGGGTTGTTGAGACTAAGGTCTGAAACTTAAAATCCCTATGTCTAGTTCATTTTAAGTTTACCTAATCAATTTTATTAGTGATCAGTTAATAAAAAGCATTAAGATTATGACTCAACAAATAACTCTTTAATTACCCAAACTATAATCTAACCCTTTTTAAATCCGATGATATTAGATTTCATCACAACCTTAGATATTTAACTTAGTTACAACACATAGTTATGACAAGTAAGAAAAAGACATAAAAATTACTAAAAAGTAAATGCAGAAAAATAAATAAAATGCTAAGGTAAAATGAATTAACTTCTACTATTTACTATTTAGATATCTCCCATAAAATAATAATATATATGCTTGTGATATTTTAAACCAACCGTCCAGAATGGCGGTATCCTGATTAAGTCAAATTCAAATATACCAGCCATAAGGCGGAACAGAAATATAAACTTAAACCAACCGTCCAGTGTGGCGGTATCCTTATTAAGTCAGGTTAACCAGATTAATTTGAATTACCAACCGTCCAGTATGGCGGTATCCTTTATTAATTCAGGTTTTAAATAGTTTATATATTATATTTTAAGGGAGATTAATCTAAATAGCAAAAGTAAAAGTATTACCTTATTACCTCAGCATGGGGAAGTTACCCCCTCATAGATGAATGGAAACTACTATTTATAGACGTAAATAAAGCTGAATAAAAGAAACTAAAGAAGAGAACTCTCAATTTTATATATGAAATTTCAGAGGAAGAAGTACATTTGAAACTAAAAATTCAAATCTATTTATAGGAAAAAAAATCTAATTTTTTATTATTATTTTTTTGATTTTTTATTATTTTATTATTTTATTATTTTATTATTACTTTTTCTGGATCGCTGAAATTTCGACACGTGGCATGGTGTGCTAAAAAGACGCTTCGTTGAATTTTCGACACGTGGCAGACGCCCAAAATACCCTTTGTGTCGGGACGCCCAAAATTACCAAAATACCCTTTTTGCCAAATTTCACCAAATTTCACAGTTTTGCTCCAAATCACCTCCACAATGTCCTGAAACTTTATTTATCTACAAAATAACACAAACACATCAAAATATTCACAAAACTCAAGAAACTATACAAAATATTAAGTTAAATGAGTGGGAAATAGTGATAGTTTTACCACTCATCACACCCCCAAACCTAACATTTTGCTAGTCCTCGAGCAAAATAAAATAACATAATAAAATTTAACTAAGCCACTTTCGTAGGGATCACGATTGCATTTAGCATATGCAACAAGCCTTTAAACCCCTAGGTGTCCCTAGTGGACGAGTTATAGTCTCGTGAGGGTTTACAGCAATGATACCTACAAACATTTTTATAAAAGTAAAAAGGTAGTGAAACTAATGCACACAAAAGTAAAAAGACAAGAGAAAAGAGAATAAAGAAGTTAGTGACTAATTAGGTGAAACTTCTACTTCAAGTTTACTAATTGTTTTGTTTCATTCTAAATTACCGAATAAGTAAATTCTCCGATTATTTTTACCATTCTTCATATACACAGCTAACAAAGTTTTAAAAAACTCATTTTTGCCCACAACAGTCATAAGTGCAGTTGATAAGAGAGTAATATCTTTTTCCTAAAGTTCTATCAGATTTCACACCTTTTTGTAGCAATGGAATAAAGTTTCTGATTTTTCTGATTTTTTTCTTTGATTTTTTTGAATTTTGACTTTTTATTTATATACAATACCTTCCGTCTATGTAGCGAGCTTTGGGTCGGTGGCTCCCAAACCAGTTGGCTTTAGGGCACCAGGTGTTAAGACACCCCTACGGACTTAATTACTCAAACTTCAGATATATATATATATATATATATATATATATATTTTTTTTTTTTTTAATTTTTTTTTTCATCATTTTTTATCCATGTAGCGAGCTTTGGGTCAATGACTCCCAAACCAGTTGGTTTTAGGGCACTAGGTGTTAAAACACCCTCACAGACTTAATAACTCGGATCTCAGATGATTTTTTTTTTTTTTATATCCCATCACTTTTTGAGATGCTTTCTCCAATTAAACTATAGCACTGAATATTACAATCTTTTCAATTTTAGCTCATCTCAGTATGTTACCATGAATGTTGATAATACCTGCCAACTAAGCATATGAAGATCTATTTAAGTCAGTTTTATGGAGAATTTACAAATTAAATAATTCAAAAGGAAATAAACAAAAATTAACTTTTTTCGAAAAATGGGTTTGAAATACGTCTCAGGAGTGGAAATTCCTTACACAGCTATTTCTTACCAATTCCATCTTTTTAATCAACAAAACATAAACATAAAGAAATAACTACTACTGGTCATGTTGGGTGACTAACTGTCGAATGGACTTCCCGTTGTAGATTCCCCAGAGGGAGGGTGGAGCGAGGCTCACTTAAATACCCAAGCCTCTTAGGCTCTTATCGCTTGATGTCAGGAATAAACAACGAGTCCTTCAAACTAGTCTATCACAACAAGTTACGGGTGAATGATTATCTAGGTGCCTTCACAGCTTTTCCTTATAGAGAGGTAGTAAGTGAAGGAAGACACCAAACCATCACATAGCTTAAAATATGCCTTTGATTAAATAGTAAAAGAAGAGTTTAGAAGATCATACCTGGTTAGCTGATATAAAAATAGAAATTATAACAAATTGCATGGGTTGCCTCCCTGCTAGCGCTAAATTTTTCGTCTTCAGCCAGACGTGACTGAAATCTATCTGTCAAGGAGGTTTCAATGTCGTTTTGGATGTCCGATTAAAGACAATCCCATGTGCGTTGCTTTTGAAGGATCTCTTCCAACGGTAAGGTGGTAAAAAGAATTTTGTCTCATTCAGTGCTTGTGCCACCTTTTTAACTTTTATTGCTCCACTGATTCCTGAAAAGAAAGAAAGAAAATCAGGAGGTCTTGTATGGTGCTTGACTTGGAATGGAAGTTCCATTCTGTCAAGCTTCTTAGCGATGTCTTTGATTTGTACTCCCCAAAACAGTGATGTTTCGCCTGAATGCACTGGATATTCAATAAGTTCAGACATTTGCTCCTCCATTTGCTCCGCTTCTTGCTCCACCTTTTCTTCATAGATGAATTTTAGGATCTCGGCATTCAGTTCTTCATCTGTCATCTGTGAAATACATGCTTCCAAAGTATCAACGTGAGAATGCAAAGAAATGTCAGATTTTAGGTCTTCATCCTCTGATCTGAGTGAAGTGATTGGCTTAGGTAGATCATCTTCAAACATTAGTGCAAAGCATTCTCCAAGATCTGCATTCTGAGGATTGAAAGTTTCATTCTTCCTTGTTGGTGCAGTTGGTACAAAAAACTCAGTATCTTCATCTTCGTCAGAGTCAAAATAATAAAAATCAAATCGAGACTTTGTCAGTTCGGGCTCCTGAACTGATACCTCTGGTTGTTGATATTGCTCAGTCTCCTCCTCTGTCAAGGTGTTATCATGAAATGCTTGGTACTCAAAGGCTTCGTCAGTGTCATTTGCAAATGGTTCTTGAGGTATGTAGCTCTGGTTTTCTGTTAATTGTCTTATTTGATCTGTCATCCTCTGTATGGATTCTGCGTTACTCTGAGTTTGTGCATCAAATTGAGCTTCCATTTCTTTGAACCTATCTTTGAGCATGTCATTCAACTGATCTTCCTCTGATGGATCTGGTTCTTGATGAAGATCGTTGGTGGATGGTGGATAAGATGGAAAATGTGATGATTCTTCGTACCTTGAATGATTCCAATAATTCTGCCACTCTGAAAGGTATATACATTGATCGCTCGGGTGGTTACCATCACATATTACAAATCTCCCCATTTCATTCTGATGAGCAAATGTAGCGTTGCTTGGTTCTGGCATCCAGTGATAGTTGTTGGGCTGGACAACAGGCCTCAGAAAACTAGACTGTTACCCCTGGATTTGGGGTGTATCTTTTTCTAGTAAAGCTCGTAATTTTTCAAAATGTTCCATTTTTTCAATCACCTGAAAACAAAAGAAAGAAATAAAAATTACAGATAAAAATAAAGAAAATTAGATACAAGTAAATTAGATAGCTTCAAAATTAATAACTCAAGAAATATAAGTCCCCGGCAACGGCGCCAAAAACTTGACCAGCGTAAACACACACGTATAACGCAAGCGCACGTATCGTTCAAGTAGTATAAAAATATCGATCCCACGAGGACTTAATTCCTACTGTTGTTATTAATTATTGAATCTATTTATTTACAAGTATCTAATTATAGGGAGAAAGGACATGATTGCTTTTGGTTGGTTGAATGTGGATTTGCTAATTAAAATAAATAAATAATAAGACAACAGAAAATACTAAGGAAAATAAATAAAAGACTCAAAGATCTATGATTGTGAATCTTTCTAATATCAATTAAAAGATGAAGTAGTTAAATCATAGTTGGGTAAATTATTGAATTATTAATCTGGAACACTAAATTATGTAAAAGCCTCTTTCGAATGATCATTTACAAATACCTAGTTATAATCCAATTGAACTATATGTCTATGTCAATTAAATTACCTAGATTCATTAAGGTTAAGTTCCAATTATGACTACCCCCGCCCGACAGGTATATTTCTATCCTATAAGGAAATCTATTAAAGGGTTATCTATCCTTAAGGAAGATCGTGGGTTGTTGAGACTAAGGTCTGAAACTTAAAATCTCTATGCCTAGTTCATTTTAAGTTTACCTAATCAATTTTATTAGTGATCAGTTAATAAAAAGCATTAAGATTATGACTCAACAAATAACTCTTTAATTACCCAAACTATAATCTAACCCTTTTTAAATCTGATGATATTAGATTTCATCACAACCTTAGATATTTAACTTAGTTACAACACATAGTTATGACAAGTAAGAAAAAGACATAAAAATTACTAAAAAGTAAATGCAGAAAAATAAATAAAATGCTAAGGTAAAAGGAATTAACTTCTACTATTTACTATTTAGATATCTCCCATAAAATAATAATATATATGCTTGTGATATTTTAAACCAACCGTCCAGAATGGCGGTATCCTGATTAAGTCAAATTCAAATATACCAGCCATAAGGCGGAACAGAAATATAAACTTAAACCAACCGTCCAGTGTGGCGGTATCCTTATTAAGTCAGGTTAACCAGATTAATTTGAATTACCAACCGTTCAGTATGGCGGTATCCTTTATTAATTCAGGTTTTAAATAGTTTATATATTATATTTTAAGAGAGATTAATCTAAATAGCAAAAGTAAAAGTATTACCTTATTACCTCAGCATGGGGAAGTTACCCCCTCATAGATGAATGGAAACTACTATTTATAGACGTAAATAAAACTGAATAAAAGAAACTAAAGAAGAGAACTCTCAATTTTATATATGAAATTTCAGAGGAAGAAGTACATTTGAAACTAAAAATTCAAATCTATTTATAGGAAAAAAAAATCTAATTTTTTATTATTATTTTTTTGATTTTATTTTTATTATTACTTTTTCTGGATCGCTGAAATTTCGACACGTGGCATGGTGTGCTAAAAAGACGGCTCGTTGAATTTTCGACACGTGGCAGATGCCCAAAATTACCAAAATACCCTTTGTGTCGGGACGCCCAAAATTACCAAAATACCCTTTTTGCCAATTTCACCAAATTTCACAGTTTTGCTCCAAATCACCTCCACAATGTCCTGAAACTTTATTTATCTACAAAATAACACAAAACACATCAAAATATTCACAAAACTCAAGAAACTATACAAAATATTAGTTAAATGAGTGAGAAATAGTGATAGTTTTACCACTCATCAATACACAAATTCTTATGAAGTCTTGTATTTTGAATGAAACCCTAGATGATTGCATATATATTAGATAAGAGTCGAGCCAACTATGAACTTTTGATCTCTTGTAGAATGGCTTTTATTAAGTGCATGTAATTGGTTAACATAATAAGTGAAATGTATAATCACGTTATGAATGTTCTCTATCTCTTCCATTCTCAACAACTTATTCTCTTTAATGAATCCACCGGTCTTAAACACCGTGCTATCATAAAACACTTCCAAGGCTTTCCACATGCCTTGTTGAGTTGAATGTTTGAAAATCTTATAAAACTCCTTTTGACCGACCATGCATTCATAACCCTAGCATTCATTGATATTTTTCTAATGTCCTCATCTACTTGGGGATATTTCTATCATTTTCATCAGAACAAATGAGCCATTATGAATAATGGATCAAAGACCATATTTGGTTCTTTGGAGGTAGATTCTTATCATAATTCTTCAATATTTATAATCGATTCTATCAACGAATGAGGATTGACTAGTGGATTATCCCTCTAGGTTAGATATATTATACCGTAAGATGTCATAGATCACTGTAAGATGGTTAAATCTATTTCTGGAGTATCCGTTATGATACAATGAAATTTTAGATGCAAACCCAAGAGAGGGTGAATTAGCTATTAAAAATTAATGTAGTTTAATTGTAATAAGTGTATGCAATAAAAAGCCAACAATAAATAATGAAAAATAAATATAAGAATATAGGATAAATAAAAATAAACAAAATGATTTTAAATGTTCAGTGTACTCGATCTATGTTCACGCCTCCTCTTACAATACATTTGAGGATTTAACTAAACAATCGCTTTAAACTTCAAAGACTCAATTTTTTATACTTGACTTTCACATGTGTCAGTGAAGGTTTAGGTATATCACTCACACCTTGAATTCCTCACAATGATCAACTCCCTAATGAATAAATACACAAGTATTAGTTTAAATTGTTATGATTACAAATGGAAGCAAATGAGAGCTTTTGAGAACATTTAAGAACGATAATAAGCAAGTTAAATTAAGTAAAAAGCAGGTTCTAGCGGATATTTCAAGTATTTATAGATCTCTAAAAAGTATGACCATTAAACTCAAGATATTTGGTCAACCGGATTGTTGAACGGGTCGTCTGCCTTAGCTAGCAGTTAGATTCACAATTTTAAAAAGAACCGACTATCCGAAAACTTAAATTAGTTAGCCGCCTGAAGAGGTCCACCATTTGGAGGTTCACATTTGATTGTGAACTCTCTAGAAAATTACGATCAATCGGCTTGAGAAACCGGTCACCCATGAACTTTTAAACTCTAAAAATGTAGCAATTTGGTCCAAATTTTTTTATAAAATATAACAATTTATTCTGGATTTTTAAAATTTTATAGAAATAAAATTTTAGCTCAATTAATTTTAAAAAAGTTTAAGCATGCCCACATTGGCAAGCCCAATCTGAGATTGTAGGCTCAATTAATCCTTGTTATATCAACTGATTGCATTCACTTTGAGCCAAAACAAGGTCTGAAAGTGTCATCCGAGATAAGACGTCTTAGTAGGATTAATATTCTCATTAAGCTTGAGGGTAGCTTAATAAATATTTTTTCATTCTTCCATAGTGGCGAGGGACAAGTGAAATCCTTGTGAGAATCTAACCAAAAAGAAGATAATTCCTTTATGATAAACTCAAATCTGGTCAGACTTCTATTGAAGAGAATAACTTCAGGATAGTGGCATATGACTTTGGCAATCTTTTGAATCGAACACCATCTGGAATTATCTGAAGCCTTTTTGCTTGTTGGTAAACATCGAACCCAATTAGCATATCTTTATCTGGTAGATTTAAATTAAATACTTTGGTCAAAATTATGCATTATGGGAAGAATGGGATTCAAATAGGCTTTTGTTTGGGAAGAATCAGGCATACACAGAAGAACAAACAGAAATATGACACATGAACTAGTTTCAGAATCTACCATCGACAACTACCTTCAGACTCTGAACTCAGTATCTACCTACAACCATGAACAACATCAAAGGCTGATCCCAGAGTCTTCTGTAAGAGACTTATTTAAGGATCCTATATATGATTTCAGAGTCCAATATCAGAGACTAATTTCAGACTCCGAACTTGTGCCTACCGTCAGTCTCTATCATCAGGGTCATGCTTTCAGGACCCGCCCCCAAGACCTTCGCCTTATGACTATTCCCAAGGAACTCAGATGAGGATCAAAATAGGAATTAGCTCGAAATATCAGCTCCTTAATTATGAGAATTGTAGAAATAAGGAAGGCGATAGCCAAATAAATTACTTTCTATTTCTTGAAGGTGATTGATCGCTCAGAATGGGGAAATCTTGAGATTCTTGTGATTGGGCTAGTTAATTAAGAATATGAATATTGTCAATTTAAGTTTCCTTGTAATGAAAGATTATAAGTAGTGGAAGAATCCTAGAGAAAGTGATCGATACTTGATTGTTTGAGAGACAATAATATCTCTTTTTACTAGTTAATTTTGTCACTAGGTTACTTGATTTTATTGTTTGTGAGATGTCTTGCACAAACAGTTGGGGATCTCCGTAGAAAAAAAGTGAGGGGTTTCTTCTGGCTAATTAAGAAATAAGATAGAGTTTTTTGTCTACTAATTGCATAAACATTGACGCCACTTGTGGTAAAACGAGAAGAAAAATTATGTATACGGTTAATTTGATCATATTCATTGAGAACATTTTTTTCTGAACTGAAAAAATCTACTTCTTCCTTCCTCTTCTTTGCTACGTTCTCTTTCGTTGTTTCAGGAATTACTCAATCAAGGAAAACAAGAATGATCTTAAGAAATAAGGAGTCCAAAATCTCTGCTTTGATTGCTCAAGAAGTAGATGAAGTTTCCAACTAGCTAATGCTTGCAGCGGATGATATAGCAATGATGCACGAAATGATGAATTAGATGGAACAACAAAGCCGCCAGACTGCACTTGTAATGGAAGCAATGAAACAACAGTTCCGGGAACATATGCAAGCCATGCAGTAATAAAATCATACACTGAAAGCTGATGAATGTGAGAGAATAGGTCGAGAATGTCCCAAATTACTATGATTACAATTATAGATTGATGTAGCTAAAGAAACAAGATCAAGGAAGAGCAATATTAGAATCCAAAAACGAGGAAACCTTAGGGCGAACGAAGTGAAGTCAGTGACTCAAAAGAAGCTGAAGAAGGATAGGGATATGATTTAGAGCCTAAATGGCTAAAATGGGAAGACAATTAGCTGCTGAACGGGTTCACCTTCACACAGGAATAAATCCTTCACAAAATAAAGGATATGGATCTACTTAGGGAACCAGAACCGATGAAAGTACAAGAGTAATATCATGATAAGGTTCGAAATACCATTTGCAGATGCCCTCAGATGCTGCTCCCACCCATCACTGTAAACTAGAATATCGTCGAAGAACACGAGCACGAACCTTCTTAATTATGGCCTGAAATTATTGTTCATCGTAGCTTGAAAGGTGGCTGGTGCATTTACCATACCAAACGGCATCACAAAAAAATTCATAATGACCCTCGTGTATCCTAAAGGTCGTCTTGGGTATGTCTTCCTCCCTTGCCCTAATTTGATGGTATCCAGATCGCAGATCAATTTTTGAAAAGTATTGCGCCCCATGAATTTAATCCAATAACTCCACAATCAAAGGATCAGATATTTATCCGGGAAGGTGATTTCGTTCAAAGCCCTATAATCAACGTAAACCTTCAGCTCCCATCTTTTTTCCACAAAAATTACCATACTCGGATATGGAAAATTACTCAGTTGTATGACCTCTAACATAAGCATTTCCTTCACTATTTTCTCCATCTCATCTTTCTAAAAATAGGTGTAGCAATAGGGCTTCACCCTCACCGGGCCTTGGCCCTCCTTAATCACTATTGTGTGATTTGTCTCCCTTTTTGGTGGTAAAGACGTTGTTTCTTGAAACACTAATGGGAACGTGCTTATCAACTCTTCCACTTCCCTTTTCGGGTATTCAGTCCTATCATCATTCCGGTTGGAATTTGGTTGTAACGTAATATTACAGAGTATGATTCCTTGAAATTCTACCTCAGACACCTTGCATATAGATTTAAATGACATTGGAGATCGGAATAAGGTTGGGTCACTATCTATCACAACATGTTTATCTCCCAGTTGTATCTTCATAGTCATCTAACTCCAATCTACATTCACCTCCACTAAGGTCTCCAACCAGGTCACACCCAGTATCAGATTCACTCCCCCAAGTCCAAACAAATACTCATCTACGACTACTGATATTTCCCCTAGCTCCACTCTCAACTTTTCGCACATTGATAAGTGCATGAAAATGTACTTAAAAACATCACTTATCTAGGTTTATTGTTAAGTATTTAGTTTTATATTTTATATTTTAGTACATAATTTCTATTGTTATATTAATTTAAAAATATTTATTATTTACACTAATTTAGTGATTTTTATTTGTAGGAATACAAATACATAGATCCTAGGACAATTGCAAGTGTTTAGAGATGCATAAGACGCACACAGGAGCCGAGAACGCGAAGAGCAAAAATATTGAACTAGCGCCATGGCGCCACTTCTCCATATAAAATCCAGAGAATGAGGTGCCATGGCACCGAGAAAACCACTAGCGCTGCAGCGCCAATTTAGACATAAGGACCAGCGCCACGGCGCCTCACAAATCACCAGACTGAGCCAAGAGTCCCGAGGATTTGGCGCCGCGGCGCTGCAAAAGGATGCTCACGCATTCCAAGTTCTGGCTTTTAGGGTTTTCTAAAATCCTAATGACTCCCAGACACCACTATAAATATAAGAGTTCATCCAACACTCAAATTGGGGGAGGATAGTTACAAAAATAACAACAAGAAATCAGAGCTGTGCAAATTCCCGGGATCAAAAACAATGATTCATCCGATGATTCCCCATCCTATCTCTGTTATTTATTCATCCAGCATGTGGAACTAATCTCATAAGCAAAGCTAAGGGCGAACTCTTGTACCCAACTCTTGTATTTTCGTTATTTGATTCATGGATGGTTTATTTGTTTAATACAATTGTTATTCTATTCGTCTCTTTATTCTTTTGATTATTTTGATTTGAGAATTATATTTTATTAATTTACATATAGATTCAGTCACGCTTTTTCTATGTGTTGTTGGTGAAATTAGTTGTGATTGGTTAAGGTTGTTTTACGAGTTAATCTTCTGCTGCAATATTGCCCGAGGGTATATTGTCGTCGTTAGATAGGTTGTAACGATAACCTTGTGAGTTGTAAACGTAGAGAAGATAAAATAACAATTACTTTAGAATTTTAATTGGTGTAGAATTGAATATCCTCCAATTATGGATTTGGGACGTGAAATCTTCAGTTGCGTAATAAAATGAATCAATAACGAAGTATGGGTAATAGGTACAAGAGGGGACCCTGACGCTTTACTATTTCTCTCTATTGATTAAATCGTTTAATTTGACCTCAATTTGATCTTTTGTTTAAGTTAGTTATTGCTAAACGTTTTTGTTTAAGTGAATTAGTTCTATTGTAACATTCTCTCTGAGGAATCGACACTCAAACTATACTGCAATGACCGCGAGTTATTTTTGGACGTAATCAAAATTTGGCGCCGTTGCCGGGGAGACGGTTTACAAGCAAAAGGATCAGGTTTGCTTAGTAAACAACGAAACGGTAACTTCGTTTTATTTTTTTAAATTATTGTCATTATTTTATTTATTTTATTCAATTATTATTCGCTTATTTATTTTTTTTAGTATTTTAGTTTTATTTTATTTTTAATTAGTTCTTTTTATTTTTTCTAGTCTTTTATTTTAGTTATTTTATTTCTGTTTCAGTTTTAGTTAGATTTTAAGTTTTAGTTTATTCTTTTTATTTATTTATTTATTTGTTTTTATTTTATTTTATTTCTCATATTATTTGAACTTAAATTGCATGTCTAGACGTATGGATAGATTTGGTAGATTTGTTAGGACTGAAGAAGAAAGCTAAGATTCTAAGAATATATTTGAAAATCCTTTTTCTTCACCATCCGCTTCTAGCGCACATAACATGAGTGAATACGAGAGACCACCTAGGAGGACTCTTGAAGATTACCGCCCCCCAACTCCAATTCGTTGAGACGATGTGCAATGGTGAGTTTGTCCAAAAAGGACCTTGATGAGGCACTCGAGTATTTAGATGACCTAGCTAAGAAATCTCACACTTGAACTGGACCCAATGTCGTAGATAACACTGATAGGACACACATTTCTTCTAGTAGAAGCCTACAATACTTTAGGGAAGAGGATAGCCTTAAGACACAAGTTGAGCTGTTAACTAGACAAATATGAGCCTTAATAGCCAAAGACAACAAGACAATGCATTCAGTAGCCCAACTAGAATCTCAAGACTGTACGATATATGGTGAGATGAGAAGGACATATGATGAACAATGCCATGCATTAAAGACGTATCAGAAGCCTCACACACCATACCCAGACACCTATAATACTAGTTGGCGAAACCATCCCAATGTTAGTTGGAGGCAGGAGTCTTATCAGCCTACCTAGACACCACAAACTAGGAGTTATAGTACCTCATAATATTACACACCTATCGTTCCTTGAAATTCTTTAGAGGATACCTAGCATGCATTGGTAGAGACCCAGAGCAAAACCAATCATAGGATTGAGTCGTTGATAGTTCAGGTAGCTAAAGACCAAAAGGAAATTAAGAGTCAAATATCTAAATTGAATAATATCCTGAGTGTGCAAGAACAACGAAAATTCCCATCTCAGACTCAACCAAATCCACAAGGGCAACACATGGCACATGCTGATCATGAGGTATCCAGTATAAGAAGTGTTATGGCACATGCTGATCATGAGGTATCCAGTATAAGAAGTGTTAATGTCATAATCATTAGGAGCGATAAAGAGGTAGGGATGCAGAATACTTCCAACACCATAGGTAACCCTAAGGATAATAGTGCTAACACATCTCAGGAAGAACAAGTGCCAAATTTCCTAGTTCGGGTACCCTCTCCTCAAGAACTTAACAATTTTCATGTCGAGAAACAACCACAGGGTGATGAAGAGTGTCATTACTCATACATGCTAGAAACAGTCCTACCAGGAACGACGTCTCTACAACCTGAATAAAATCCCCCTGAACTGAAACTGGTCCCAAAGAACCAAAAAAAGAGGAAAATGAGAGTTAATGCTCAATTAAAGATGATACATGTGAGATTAAAAAGAACATTGAGCGAATATTTCCTTACGTGCAGTACCAAATTTCAGCCACCAGACCTTGTAGAATCAATGGATAAACTGCCACAGCTAGACAAATATTCTCTCTCATGCCTTCATCAGTACGCTAGATGGAAGCCACCATGACAGCTTAAATGGTTGCGTCTGGCTAAAGACGTTAAACTTAGCGCTAGCGGGGAGGCAACCCTTGCATCTGTATTTTATTTTAATTTATTTATTTTATTTACTTTAGTTCTACTTTATTGTGTGCTAATTGCATGTTTCATTTTTTTTATTTTGCATGAGTGTTTCTACATGAATCAGCACAACCTACACAGCCACACAACTAAAGTCTCGCCAGCAGAAACCTGATCAACTCCGCGCCTGGTAGTATTGTTCCTTAACCCTTTTTCTTTATATTTATCGTACATTGAGGACAATGCAAGTTTTAAGTGTGGGGGTGTATGCATGCGCATGATAAAACCAGTCATAAATATATTTTATTATTATCTTTAAAAAAAAAATTATTTCGTTTTTTTTTTTAGTCCTTGTTAGTTAAAACATAAGTCCTATGATGATATTGTTTGTTTTAGGATGAAATCTTAGAAACGATAAGTCCTTTAATGTATTTTTATCCGATACTTTGAATAGTTTATCTATGTTAAACTCGTAAGCACTTAATTATTAGTTTTAGCAGTGAAAGCCTGAGTAGTTAGCAAGTTGACTAGTTGAAGAAATTGCATGTCGATAAATGACCGTTTTCTTAGATGTCTATCCTGATTTGCTTGTGTTATGACGTGTGGTATGGTTGAAAATAAAAGAAAAAGTCTCGAAAGAAAGAAAATAAACTACCTATAATCGAGAAGCGTGAATCTACCCATGGGCGAGTATTAGGATCACAATGAGGAGAAATACTATCTTAAAGGGTAGGTGTGTTGAAAAAAAAAAGAAAATGAAAAATTCAAAAAGAAGAAAATGAAAAAAGAGACAAAGGAAAAAAGAGAAATCATATCATATTGAGCACAGAAAAGCAACTACAGAGCTTAACTGAGATCTCTAGGTTGGTTTGACCCATCGATCCCAGTTTTTAAACGAAATCATTGAGTTGGATTACCTAGGAATAAAGCTGTGAATAAACCTTTACACACACACTGTGAGTCTGTCTTAGATGATTTATTCATGGTCTTGGATTTGAGTTACATTGAGTACCTTGATGGTTCTCTGATTTCATTACTAGGCATTCCTTGAGGACAAAATTATGTGAAACTATTGAGACTAATTTTTTTATTTTTTTTATTTTGCATGATTGTATGTTTCGAATGACGTTTGTGGGTGTCGTCGCTGTAAGCTCTAACGAGACTATAACTCGTCCACTAGGAACACCTAGGGGTTTAAAGGCTTGTTGCATACACTAAATGCAATCGTGATCCCTACGAAAGTGGCTTAGATAGTTTTTATTTATTTAATTTTCATTTTATTTTACGCTTGAATTGCTATGGAGTAGCAATAAGCTGGTTGGGGGTTGTGATAAGTGCATGAAAATGTACTTAGAAACATCACTTATATAGGTTTATTGTTAAGTATTTAGTTTTATATTTTATATTTTAGTACATAATTTCTATTGTTATATTAATTTAAAAATATTTATTATTTACACTAATTTAGTGATTTTTATTTATAGGAATACTAATACATGGATCCTATGACAATTGCAAGTGTTTAGGGATGCATAGGACGCACACAGGAGCCGAGAACGCGAAGATCAAAAATATTGAACTGCCGTCATGGCGCCACTTCTCCATATAAAATCCAGAGAATGAGGTGCCATGGCGCCGAGAAGACCACTGGCACCGCAGCGCCGGTTTAGACAATAAGGACCAACGCCACGGCCCCTCACAAATCACCAGACTGAGCCAAGAGTCCCGAGGATTTGGCGGTGCGGCACTGCGGAAGGATGCGCACGCGTTCCAGGTTCTCGCTTTTAGGGTTTTCTAAAATCCTAATGACTCCCAGACACCACTATAAATATAAGAGTTCACCCAATACTCAAAAGGGGGGAGGCTAGTTACAAAAATAACAACAAGAAATCAGAGCTGTGCAAATTCCCGGGATCAGAAACAATGATTCATCCGATGATTCCCCATCATATCTCTGTTATTTCTTCATCCAGCATGCGGAACTAATCTCCTAAGCAAAGCTAAGGACGAACTCTTGTACCCAACTTTTGTATTTTCGTTATTTGATTCATGGATGGTTTATTTGTTTAATACAATTGTTATTCTATTCGTCTCTTTATTCTTTTGATTATTTTGATTTGAGAACTATATTTTATTAATTTACATATAGATTCAGTCACGCTTTTTCTATGTGTTGTTGGTGAAATTAGTTGTGATTGGTTAAGGTTGTTTTGCGAGTTAATCTTCTACTGCAATATTGCCCGAGGGTATATTATCGTCGTTAGATAGGTTGTAACGATAACATTGTAAGTTGTGAACGTAGAGAAGATAAAATAACAATTACTTTAGAATTTTAATTGGTGTAGAATTGAATATCCTCCAATTGTGGATTTGGGACGTGAAATCTTCAATTGCGTAATAAAATGAATCAATAACGGAGTATGGGTAATAGGTACAAGAGGAGACCCTGACACTTTACTATTTCTCTCTATTGATTAAATCATTTAAGCTTTCGTAATCTTTAATTTACATCTCAATTTGATCTTTTCTTTAAGTTAGTTATTGCTAAACGTTTTTGTTTAAGTGAATTAGTTTTATTATAACCTTCTCTCTGAGGAATCGACACCCCAACTATACTGCAATAACCGCGAGTTATTTTTGGGCGTAATCACACATCCTTTGTGAGACCGTACAGGGCCATCCCCCAAGCATACTCCAAATTATGGATTCACCTTAACCGCTAGCCCCACCTTCTCGACCAGTTATTTTGACACAAAATTATGATTAGCCTCACTGTCAATCATGACGATTGTGGGTATCCCTGTGATTTTTCCCACTAATTTCATGGTTCATGGACGTGTTAACCCCTGATTACATATATTGGTAACTCCACTTCTTGTCATTGACTTCCATGTTCTATGCTCTCACCGATTATATCTCCGTTTAGAGAATTAACCCATTCGGCCTCCCTTGTCTCCAAGGATTCATCCTCACATAAGATCTTTACGAGTAGAGCTTTCATAGCGTACTTATGCATCGACGTGTATAGATGATCACACCTGAAACCCAACCCTTTCTCTCGCATATCCATAAACTCTTGATACGATAGGTTACGATTCCCATGAGAATTGTTTCCCTCATTTTCCCCTTGCAAATCCAGATATGTGAGTGTTGTTAGCTGTAGATTCAACATGCCCTCATTCTTTCTGGCCGGTGGTTGGTTTGGGTAAGAAGGAATGTGACTCACTTAAAAAATGATTCTTTTCTCCCAAGTATAAGAGTGTTGAAATAATAAAATAACCAAGTAAGTCCGGGATCGATCCACATGGAATAGATTTAATAGGATAAAATAATAATTTAACGGAATAGATTTAATAAGATAAAATTATAATTCAACTAATAAAATAATAACAATAAAATAAAATATTAGGGTTATGGGATCCACTGTTGATATTTCAATATAAAATAATTTTTACATTTTATAAAATATAAATTATAATTATTTCACAATCAATTTATTTCATAATTATCATGTATTAATTATGCCAACATATATAATTCGTCATGTCGATAATTAGTACTGCCAAAGTACTAAATATGCCAAAACATAAAAACCTACCATAAAGATGGTGATAATATTTGTTTATAACAACTCCAGCTAGGTACTCAATTATGTTAAATATATAAAATCAATCATATAGACGGTACCGTATTGTCTATTATTAATTCAGATCTTAATAGTTCACTCTCTCTCATTTATGGGATTCAAGTATTATTTGTGCTAATCAACAACTGTCTATAGCTAATCAAAAGTCCTAAATAAACAGGAAAGAGTATGAATTTTATTTGTGAAATTATCACAATTTATAAAACATAATATAAATAAAAATCACTTATATTTTCATACAACTAGCTTCATCCTTTACCCCAGCATGATAAAAATTAGTAGAACAAAATATTAATAAAAACACTCATAATTTTATTAATAAAAGAAAAGGAAATTACAAAAGGAAAAAATACACATAAAAGCTCACCCTCACAAAGTCTCAGTTTATAGAGGTACACAAGTGACGTGACCCCTTTTCTTTTTCTTTTTCTTTTTGCTTTTGACTTTTCATTGATAAAGAGTCCAAAGTTGTGGGCTGGGTCATTGAATTTGTGCACTTCCTTCATTAGGGCATGTCTATGATACCCAAGGGTATCACATACCCTTGTGTATCAAGGTTGCATGTTCAATGCAATTTCGAGTATTGAACATGCAACTTTAAGCATTGAACATGCAACTTTTATCAATAAACATGAAATTTTTTAAAACATGAAATCAGTTACATGTTTATTGGTAAAAGTTGCATGTTCAATGCTCAAGGTTGTATTGAACACGCAACTTTAAACCCAAGGGTACTTGATACCCTTGGGTATCATTATATTACCCCCTTAATTATGGAATGATTCATGCGTGAGTTGTTGTGTACTGCTTGTTGATATTTAATTCATCATGCACGAGCAGTAATTGGCAAAACCTTTATTCTTGTTTAATTCACATAAGTAGTATTTTACCTATATAATAAATAAAAATCACAATAAAAATATGTAAAATGTAAATTTAATTATTATTTCACAAATATACAAATTTAAGGGGATTAATGAAACTATAATTTTAAAATAATTAATTTTTCTTTTAATAAATATGCACTTTTTAGTGTTAATCTTGCCCCAACTATCTTATTAATAGTCCATAGTAATTTAAGCGAAAACTAAAAAGACAAATTCTTTTTCAAGTTAGTAATTGTTTTATCTCTTTCTAAATTATCAAATAAGTAATTTCTCTTGTATTTTTTACACTTCTTTCATACACACATAAAATAAAGTATCAATCAATTTATTTTTTCCATAATATTCACAAGTTTTGTTAAAAAGAGAGTAATATTTTTATCCTAAAGTTATATCAGAATTCATATCTTTTGCACCGTCCAAATGGCCTAACATAATGCAAGAATTTATTGCATGTACTGATCTTATGCTACTCAAGCCAGGCAATACTGTGCACATATATAAAATAATTTTTTTTTATTAATAATACATCTTTATCCCATGTAACGAGTTTTGTGTCTGTGACTTGCACACCAGTTGGTTTTAGGACATTAAGTGTTAAGACACCCCTACAGATTTAATTCCTCGGATCTCAGATGACAAAAAGAAAAGTGTCTAATTTTCTTAAGTTTTATTTAACGAGCTTTAGGTCAGTGACTACCAGACCAGTTAGCCTTAGGGCACTAAGTGTTAATACACTCTTACGCACTTAATTGCTCGAGTTAGAGAGACTATGAAATCAAATTTATTCAGACCATTTTTTTAAAATTAAGCTCTATCGTTTTACGCGAACAATCACTGCTTGATGAGGCAAGAAGTCCGGTTACTAAGTAGTGAGTACAAGCTTGGTCAGTTTTTTTTTTTTTGAAATAAAAATACAAACTTCATTGCTTTTAGGTGTTGCCTCCAACAAACTGGAGAACTGAATATTATAAAATTTCCACTTACAACCCATAATCATATGTTACCATGTACGTTGATAATAATATTTTTCAAATGAACATATAAAAATCAAATTTAAACAATTTTATGCAGAATTCATAAATTTAAATAATTTAAAAGGAAATAAATAAAAATAACATGTTAAGATAAACTTAAAAACAAAAATTATTTTTATTTTTTATTTTTTTACACACTAAACAAAATAGTTTTTTTTTTTTTAAAAAAAATATAAAATAAAAAAATTCTAGTCAACTATCTCATTCCCCCAACAAAATCGAGACATGTTCTCTAATGTCTTAATAAGAAGAAGTAGAATTTAGAAGACATCGTCTGATTAGTATGGTACTGACAATTGAATCTACATCACCACTACTAAAAATAAAGGTTATAACTTCAAATAATAAAAGAAAAAAAAAATTGAAATATAGTTGTGATTGTGGTTCACATCTTCATCTAATTTTACGTCCATTAACTGCTTGAACGTCCTATATGAATCGATGATATGTTTCCCATCCAATTTTCTTATAAATTATCAAACAGAGTCTTTTAAAGTCAGATTCCTAGTACTGTAATTTAGCAAATGATGTACTGGGCAAGCACCATCATGCCATTAATGAAAGAATTGCTCATGATCGGCGTGAGTAACAAAATTAAAATTAATGAACAGAAGAAGCATGCATCACTTTCTGGAAGCTGAACAGTCCCATACTCATCACAGACATTATTATTTATTTATTCATTTTTTTGATAAATGAAGAATCGTAAGAATGAAAGCACTACTAAAAACAAACAAGCTGATTGAGAGATGAGGCTATGTGGCATGATGCTTGTACAGAAAAGAGACGATGATATTCACGACCATGATCATGATCACTATGACGACGGTACTACTGCTCCAGGAGGACCCACAGTGAAAATCAATGTCGCTCAGTGTCCGGCGCAACTCGAGGTCCATGCCCTGCCCAATTCACTTTCGGGAAGTTGAAGAAAGTTATCGAGGAGAAAACGATATTGGAACTCCAATTGTATAAAATTTTGTTCACTGGAAATGAAGAGGGGGATAGTGAGCATAAATGGTAACCTTAATTCCAAGAAATCAGAAAGAACAAAGGTAAAAACACCAAGCAAGAACGATATAATGCTGAAAGCTGTAGTAGCAAGCACTGGCTTGCAAATCTTCAGCTAATTGAAATTTCATGTTTGGATCTTTATGCAAAAGCCCTCCACAGAGCCCACGAAAAGGGAGATCGAAATTGTAAAAGAAAGAGTGTGGCACCTTCAGGGAAAATGAAACTAAGTGAAGCTTGAGAAATCTGGGAATGAAAGATATTTTTGGAGGATTTGAAAATCAAAGAGAGAACTTGAGGGGATGAAGGATAGTGAAGATACGAGAAGAGTCTACATATATATATATATATCTAAAATACATAAAACAAACAAAAAAAAATAACAAAATATATATATTTTTTTAACACATAAATAATACAAAGGTGAAAAGTTAAATTATTATTATATCTATTAATTTTTATTCCTAGGCAACAACGCCAAAAACTTGACACACTCCAAAAGTGGTTCTTTACTCCCAAGTACAATAGCATCCAAGTAATAAAATAACCTGGTAAGTACGGGGTCGATCCACATGAAATAGATTTAATAGGATAAAATAATAATTCAACTAATAAAATAATAACAATAAAATAAAATACTAGGGTCATGAGATCCACTCTTGATATTTCAACTATAAAATAATTTTTACTTTTTATAAAAATATAAATTATAATTATTTCGCAATCAGTTTATTTCATAATTATCAAGTATTAATTATATCAACATATGTAATTCGTCATGTTGATAATTAGTCCTGCCAATGCATTAAATATGCCAAAACATATAAAACTAGTCATAAAAGTGGCGATAACATTTGTCTATAGCAAGTCTAGTTAGGTACTCAATTATGCTAAATATATAAAACCAGCCACATTGGAGATACTGTATTATCTATAATTAATCCAGATCTTTAATAGTACACTATCTCTCATTTATGGAATTCAAGTATTATCTGTACCAATAAGAGACTGTCTATAACTAGTCAAAAATCCTAAACAAATTGAAAACAATATGGATTTTATTTAAGAAATTATCAAGATTTATAAAATATAATATAAATAAAAATTACTTATATTTTCATACCACTAGCTTCACAATTTACCCTAACATGATAAAAATTAGCAGAATTAGATATAAATAAAAACCCTCATAATTTTATTCATAAAAGAAAAATAAATTACAAAATAAAAAATACATATAAGAGCTCATCCCACAAAATCTGAGAGACCTCTAGAAATTTGATGCCTTCAAAATGTGTTAACACCTCAATTTATAGAAGTATCCAACACCTTCAAAATGTGTTAACACCTCAATTTATATAAGTATCCAACACCTCTTCATTTTCTTGAAGATCCAAATGCACAATTGCATTCAAAGCAATTTGTACCTAATTAATCTTTTGTCTTCTTTGAACTTTTGAAAACAATTAATTTATGCACCCAATGTATTTAAACAAGTGGCGTGGCCTTTTTTCCCCTTTTGCTTTTGACTTTTCATTGATAAAGAGTCAAAAATTATGGGTTGGGTCATTGAATTTGTGCACATCCTTCATTATGGAATGATTCATGCGGGAGCTATTATGCACTGCTTGTTGGTATTTGATTCATCATGCAAAAGCAGCAATTGGTAGAACCTTTATGCTTGTTTAATTCACATATTGGAAAATTTTAAATGTAATATTTTTCTTATTAATAAATAAAAATTACAATAAAAATATATAAAATATAAAATATTTATTATTTCACAAATATTCTAAATTAAAGGGATGAATGAAACTATAAATGTATAATAATTAATTTTTCTTTTAATAAATATGTATTTTTTACTGTTCATCAGAATGCGTGTTGAGCTTGCTATGTATGTCTCATATCCATTTCCAATGGGCCTAGGCCCACTACTTTCACCCCTAACCTACTTGAGAACCCTTTACTAATCTATAGGTTTGACCCTACAGGCACCCAGCGTGTGGACATTGCCTCTTTCGTTGTTGCTTGTCTTTGCTCCATATTTTCCCTCGTGGCTTCCTCCTCCAACATTCAGTCAAGGTCTATTGCTCTCATAACATCTTTTAGCTCAAATACCTGCACCCTAATATGAATCTGCTTGTTCAATCCATTAAGGAAATATCCTAGATATTATTCTTCATGTAACTCAGGAACATGGGATACCAGTCTCTTAAAACTCTCGATATAATCTTCCATTGTGCCTTCCTGTCTGAGGGTTGCTAAAAATTGAAAGGGTTTATGTAACGACCGATAGATTTTACTACTGTATACAACTGTACTGTTATGTACGGGATGAAGACACATAAAATAAATTATGTTGAGACTCAAATATACTCATAAAATGACTTTGGGGACGATTAGTTAATCCCTCAAAGTCCCGGAACGAGACTATACGATATTCCCCTTTTGACAGCCCGTAGTATTCGAGGCGTAACTTTTTCATAAAAACTCTGATTCTTATGAATTTTATATCATCGGAAACTTCTGCGTTATACAGTTTCCCAAATTTGGACCCGAACCTGGTCAAAAACGCAAGTCAAAATTTGGATGAATAGTGATTTTGGGTTCAAATTTAGAAATCTCAAACTTTCTACACTTTTCTCCATATTTCCAAATATCAAATAACCCCACTATATAAATAGTTCACTATTTAACAATGAAGTTAGTATATTGAATACTAGTTGATGGTAATAGTGTTGTGAGTATTTATTTTAAGTTTAATAACATGGTTTATGTGACAAGAATTGATATGGAAGCATTGAGGTTGTTTTGGGTAAGAAAAACCAGTGAAGAACCTGTGTAGAACATGGAAATTCAGGTTTGCTTCCCGATGCAAGAAGGAACCTGCGTCGTGATGCATGATGGAAAACTGAGATTTATTTATGCGATGTACGCGTCGAGACGCGTAATACCTTGCGTCGCGATGCGAGGTCAAAATATTCCAAAAATTGATTTAAACCATCCCAATTCCACCCTAGTATGTTAGAGACCACCTTTAGGGTCTCGTATCAGTTTGAGAATACATGTTACACTGTGATATAAGAATAATATGTTTTGAAATATTAAGTAAGAGTTTGAGTGGGAAAAATAGGCTAATTTGGAATATGTTTCTAAGTCTATTTTCTAACCAAGTTTTCGATTTTAGGGTCATCGCAGGAATCAGAAATTTTCCTCCGCATGCGAATGCCAGCCAGATTCCAAACTGTGAATGGACACCGCTTTCTTTAAGTTGATTTTGTTTATTGATTTATTATTCTTTATAAATTGAGACTTACTTTTCCAGCACATTGGGCGTTAACCATGATTTATTTACAGTTGTTTTTCAGATAATAGTGATTTAGAAAAGAAATGATTCTTTAAACTTGAGTTATATAGTTTTTCGGGGCATGAGGGAAAAACTCACTCAAGTATGTAACTTGAGACAGTATGAAATTGATGAATAGAGGACATTTGCATATGTTAGGACTGGGGGGACGGCGATACGTAACACTTATAGACCATAGTTTCAGAGCTTGAGTGGAAGCATAGATCCGCACCCCCAGTTCTAGTTTTTTGGCTTAGGGGATGTCGATACGTAACACCCCAAGTCCGCTTATTTCAAAGATAGTAGTGGCATGCTTTGGGGGACGGCGATATGTAATGTCCCAAAGTCATGGATTTGCACTGTTGACTACAGTTAGGCGTATGGGGAGACGACGATATGTAACGCCATCAAACGTCAAGATTTTCAGATACAGAGCAGCTCACAGTTATCAGATTTTAGGCCATAGTTTTTAGAAACCAGATTTTAGAAATAGTTTTTAGAAACCAGAGTTTCAAAGGCAGTTTTCAAAGAGGCAAGTTTTATAAAGAGATTTTAGAAGAAGTATTTAGAAAAGAGATTTCATATAAATATGTTTCTAATACTATAGTTTTGAAACAAAAAGTTTTTACATCAGTTTTCAATTTTTGTCCACTCACTTAGATCGTACAGCGATCTAACCCCCCACTCCCTGTTAGGATTTTTGGGCGATGGGTGAGGTAGAAACACGGTTCGGGCGAAATCGTAATTTTTTTTTTTCAAATTATCGAATAAATTATTCAATATCTAATATGAATAATTTATTTATATTCACCTAAACTTATTTATTCAATATCAAATATTAACATAAATAGGGTTGAAACTTCGCGAAACTTTATGAAAATGGTTTTTCCACAAAATGACGCAAAATATATTTTCGACTTAACCGACCACCCAACACTTATGGGGACTGCCCAGGTCTGTCCCAATAATGTCAAAGCAGATCATAGGCTACCCAAACAGTGATGAACTCACTGTTTGGATAGCCGTCACCTGGTTGACTCAAAAGTTATCCGGTAACGCTATTTTTGGCCGTTTTCGCTTGTTTCAACTCGGAAATACTTTTCGGAAATTGTTCCAACTCCCAAAACATATGAAATACATTTGTAACACATCAAATTCATCACAAAATTTCCAATTTTATCAGATTTGATCAGGAACCGAAAATCATGAATTTTCATGCTTTAAATCCAAATTTTCAAGATTAAACTAATTAATCATAACACTAATCAAAGTCAACACATATGAACAACCTAAGAACAATTCTAGGTGCCAAAAGAGTGGTCATAACACTCTACAATAGTAACTCATCATCAAATGAAAAATTTGGAAAATAATTACACTAATATTTCCAAATACACCTCACACATGCATATAAACTTCCAATTCAACCTCCATAACCAAAAGCCCTAAATTTTAGAATCTAGAACATTTCTAAATCATCAAGAAATAATTCCAAGATTAGGGTTTTGAAGACTTACCTTAAATCTTCCAAATCCTTAGTCTTTTTCTTGATTTTCCTTCATGTTCTTTATAGATTTATCAAACATAGTTGGAAACCCATTTTTCTTCTTTGGTTTCGGCAATGGAGGCTTCTCAAGGAAGAAGAAAATAATTTTCTAATTTAAATCCTAAGTGGCCGACTTTTTGGGGCTTTTTTTTATCATTTTGAAAAATTAAATTAATTAAATTAAATTATATTATACTTTATATTGACCAATCAAATCAGCACAAATAAAGTATATTTAGAGCATGCCATATGTTTCAATAATAATTGGACAAATTTTCTTAACATTTATGGAAAAAAATTCTAATTAATCAATCATTTAAATATTTAACAATTAAATATCTAAATAATTAATTAATTAATATATATTTATATTATTTACAATAAATAACAAATACATATATTTATGCCATGTGTCAAAATCTCATTTGACGAATAATCAATGTGTATTTAATCGTATTATGTATCAAATATAAATACACAATAATTATTATCAAATAAAATCCCCTAATGCATGTGTTATTATTTAACCGATTAAACGATCTGAATTAACTCATTTAATCCGGTAAAGTATTATGAATAATCTATATTACTCATATCGAGTTGCCCAAATGCTCAATGAGTACGCTTCATATTGTGAGACTCTCTAAGTTTAAGTTTATCTGTCACGAAATCCAATTTTGTGTCCATTCCACTCATGGATTATGACGACCACAGATAATCTCGCTAAACTATGCAAGTCGAGGTCATTACATATGTATAATCTCTTTATTATAAGCTATCCATATTATACCTGAGATATAGATAAAAACGTCAAATCTGTTCGGTATAATACATTCGACTTTCAATTTACGATCTTTAAATAACACTCGGAACTGAATTCCGAAGTTATACCACAGCCATGGATTTACTAGATCGTAAACACTTGAGGATGTCTATGCCTTGTACACAGGATTGAAGGATCCTGTCTTGATACGCACTGGATATCATAAGCATTAGTCCACACCCAAGGAACATGTGAAGGTCTGATCATAAATATATTATTGACGTGACTGCCATCAAAGTGTGGAGGATAACTCATATATCCCACTATAGTATCTCAAGTCGAAAGAGCATTATGCTCACTCAACTCGAGAAGGTTCTCATTGTCGTTGGTGTACCATCTATTAGTAAACCTTCAGTGAGCCATTCGGTGTCAATCAAATAAACACCTACATATCTATACAAGTCTCCCGAGACTCATGGTTCATTGGGATAAACCATCGGACCAAGTCACGATATACGACATGTACTGGTCTCAGCAGATTTTAGTAATCAACCCGTGTTAGTAAATCTTGACCAGAAAATTTATTTAAGGACATACATCTTATAGTGCGTATCTCAATGCCAATTACAAACTATATTGTAACTGCGTACTATATTATAAATCTTAGGGTCTTTGTCTAATATACACGTATCACTGAATCAGATTCAGTTTCAATCTAATCATAATCAAATATTTGACCATAATTAGATCGAATAAGTGTATAAGGACAAGGGTGCTACCATTAAATAAGTAATATTATGGAAAATAGAATTACTCGTATTCATGAATCGGACATAAATACGATCCAGATTGGCACTCCGAGCACCAACCCTAATAATTTCTCCCACTTGCTCTAGTGTCAATCCATGGTATCTTATGCACATCTTAATGTATATCGCATACTCATAGCCCTTAAAAGCTCACCAGCACTCCAGAGGTATGCAACAACAAGTAAGTATGCTTTAACAAATCGAGTTTGTCCAACAAACTCAATCGTTTTTCCTTAGCCTGCATCATTCATGTTTTACAGAATCAAAATTCCACATCAATATGACTAAGAAGCTATATTAGTTTTGTGCTATAGCCACTGAGTTGTCTAAGTATATATGGATCAAATCTAAAATACTATAAGACAACCGCAAGCACAAAGCTAATATCCACACTTCTAATCATTGAGGTCACTTTACAACTTCATAAGTCAATACTTCAAAAGTTACAACTGATTCCACCAGTACAGTAGAATCAACGGTGACACTCCCACTACATATTTTCTGACTTTATATGACATAGACCATCTAATGTCATAATTAGAATCAAATCTGATCTGACCTTATGGTTGCAGACTAAATTCTCCATGAATAAGAAAGTTCTTAATATCTCAAAGATCATAAAGAACATATTTAAGGACCCATTATATGGTCTAAAACATATCAAAATAACTCGTAACAATTACGATTAAATTGATATTTTTAATCGCACATAATATAGTATTCATTATGCCATCATCATATGATGCATCAAATTGACTAGACATTCTAATCAATTTCTCTTTCGACAAAGGAATCATCCTTTACGAAAGATAAATACTATATTTATAAAAGACACTCTAACTGTCAAACAATTATACTAACTGTCAAACAGTTATACTGACTGTCATATAGATAGTCTTATTGTGTCCTTTATTAGATCATATCTAATGCACAATTAATGGAAGTATCTTACAAGTCTTTTAGTTTTATATCATATATAAAACTTTATATAAAATATAACAGAGACTACTCTCACTGCTTACATAGAGAAAAGAATACTTAAGTAAACATTCAGTGTCTATCAAATAAACACCTACATGTCTATACGAATCTCTCGAGACTCATGGTTCATTGGGATAAACCATCTAACCAAGTCACGATATACAACATGTACTGGTCTCAGCGGATCTTACTAACCGACCCGTGTTAGTAAATCTTGACCAGGAACTTTATTTAAGTACATACATCTTATAGTGTGCTTCCCAATGCCAATTACAAACTACGTTGTAACTGCGCACTATATTATAAATCCTAGGATTTTTGTCTAATATACATGTATTAATGAATCAGATTCAGTCTCAATCTAATCATAATTAGATCGAATAAGTGTATAAATGACAAGGGTGCTACCATTAAATAAGTAATATTATGGAAAATAGAATTACTCGTATTCATGAATCAGACATAAATACGATCCGGGTTGGCACTCCGAGCACCAACTCTAATAGTCCCAGTGTTTTTTTTTTGCAGGTATTCTAGGAGGATGAGCTCGAGAGGATGGTTACTGATGGCAGTCACTAGTGGGTCTAAGTCCACTAGTCAGAGTATAAGTCAAGTCAAGCAAAGTTTAGTCTCAGAAAATTATATAAATAAAGTTGTGTTTCAATACTAAAGTGTAGAGTCTAAATGTATATAACGTTAAGTTTATATGAGTTTGTAATTATGTTAACGAGTTTGGGAAATGGTCTCATATTCAAGTTATATTTGAGACAAGAAAGTAGCAAAGTATTCAGTTAGTATGTTAGAGGCTCATGGGAATAGTATGGCCTATTTCCCACCAGTAACATCTCCAAATCGAGTATGTTACAAAGATGGAATCAGAGCATGGTCTAAGGAGTCAGTGACTGCAGTGGGTAGAGTGCTGGAGGTCGTATATACATAGTACGTCTGGGATACTTGTATGTGGGGCACTACCTCTCTAGTATCTGATCCTCGAGTACGTCTTCAAGATCCATAGACAGGTTAGTAAGGTTCCTAGATTATACGAATAGCATCCCTTATGAGAACAATCATACTCTAGATCTAAGTTAGGAATCTTCATGAATATATTCGGCCTATTACCAGAAGTACAAACAAGTTACGAAACCATATGGTATAAGATTTTAATAAAAGTACCCAACGGATTGGGAATATGATTTATAAGGAAGAAAGAAAAGATGCATAAGAGCTTAAAATAGCTAGAGACAGAGAAGTTGTTGGGATGTATGCCCTAGAGCTACATATGATATAAACAGTTTTATGTGTTTTGAAATAAAATGATGCATTATTCATTTATCAAAGTGTTTGTTTAATTTTCACATATTATAAATTATCTTGAATACCCTAGATTACTTATGTACCTTCAAACTTAGTGTATGAGTGTCATACACAAGAGGATTTAAGTCTGAAATTAGTAATCTTAAATAGTCCATAGAGAACAAACAAAGCAGTACGTTATTTATGGTTTATCTATAGCTGCGGTCCATTCTATATTTGTATGGCGACCTTGATCTGGGATTGTCTATGTAGAGACATGAGAATGGAGGCACCTTGTATGATGTGATCATATAGGACTGGACCCAAATCAAAATGACATTCTTATAATATATGTTAAATAAAGAAAGTCATTTCGATATATTAGATGGTCATATATGGACTGATCTTAATCCTGAGTGTACTACAAACTCCTGCATGGCAGGGTACGTCCTTTGATTTATAAAGGTGAGGTTAGTGTAGCAGTCCCGACCAATAGCTACGTACTTTGGGGGCATGGTCTGTTGTGTAGCTGGGAACGTTTTACATAGATATGGAGTTCACTCCCTTGTGAGAAGTAGAGGAGTGACCGATGAGAAACCACACACGTATAACGCAAGCGTACGTATCGTTCTAGTAGTATAAAAAGTATCGATCCCACGAGGACTTAATACCTAATCTATTAATTTATGAAGCCAAATTTTTACGAGTATCTAATGGATTGATTATTTGATTGAGTGGTGACTTTAAAATTAAAACAAGTAAATAAAACAGCGTGAAAGTAGTTTGAGAAAATTCAATATTTAGAAACTATCAAGGGTTGTGAATCTTTCCAATATCGTTTTAAAAGATGAACTTGTTATTTTATGTTTGTGTAATATATTGGTTTACTAACCTGGAACATGAAATTCTGCAAAAGCCTCTGTCGATGGTCAGATGTAAATACCCAGTGTAACCCAATTAAATCATTTGTCTATGTCAACCAAGTTACCTGAATTCATTAAGATTAAGTTACAATTATGGCTACCTCTTTTCCGACAGGTATATGTCTATCATGTAAGGAAATATATTAAAGGGTTATCTATCCTCAAGGAATATCGTGGGCTATTAAGTTTAGGCGGAAACCTAAAATTCCTTTGTCAAGTTTATTTTAAGTTTACCATATCAATATTATTAGTGGACAGTTAACAAGAAGCATTAAGATTAAGACTTAATAATTAAACCTTTATATTACCCAAACTGTAAATTAACCCATTATAAACCGGTTATATTAGACTTCATCACAGCCCCAGTTAATGGACTAAGTTACGACACATATCTAAGACTAATAAAAATTTAAATAAAATAAAAGACATAAAGTAAATTGCTGGAAAGTAAATGCTGAAAGTAAATGATAAAAGTAAATACTGAAAAGTAAAAAGATAAAAGTATAATAAAAGAAAATACTAAAGTAAAAAGATCCACTTTTATCACTACTATTTTAAATATCTCTCTTAATATAATATATTAACTTGTGTGATATTACTAACCGGCGATATAGGCAGTAACCTGATTAAGTCAAATTCATAATAAATTACCAACCGATCAAACAGGCGGTACCCATGCTTAGTCAGGTTAAAACTAATTTATAATTAATTACCAACCGTCCAATATGGCATTATCCTCCTTAGTGAGGTTTTAACTAGTTAATATATTATAATTAAGGGAGATTAATCTGAAAATTAGTAATAAAATCTTTACCTTTTACTCAAGCAAGGGGGAATTACCTTCTAATTACTGAAAAGTAAATTGCTGAAAAGTAAAGAAAGGAAAGTACTAAGCTAAAAAATAAATAAAATTAATTACTAAACTGAAAATAAACAAACAAAATACAATCTTCTTAGTATTCTTAAGGAATTACATAGAATAAGGTATGAATTGAAATGGAAAATTCGGCCAAAATTTATAGGCGTCAATAAGCTACGCGCATCGCGATGCACCACCCTTTGCGGGCCGCAATGCACCGTGAATTACGATGACAAATTCGGATCGGTTGACACGTGTCCCGGTGGTGTCGGTAGCTGAATGATTATGCTGATGTGGTGATGTTGATTGTCTGCAGTATGTGATGATGACATGTGTCTAGCTCACGTTAGCATGACGCACGTTAGCACGATGCATTTTCGTAAAACTTCTCTAATTGGTCCACGTGTCTCGGTGCACGTTAGTATACTTCGGTGCACGTTAGCGATCGCGACAGCCAAATGTCAGTTTCTCCCATTTTATCCATTTTTTACTATTTTGGCCTTGAATTACTTACAGAGAGTTCTAAAAAATTTTTATCTACAAAATAGCATAAAATACTCACAAAACTCAAGAAACTATACAAAATATTAGGTTAAATGAGTGAGAAATAGTGATATATTTACCACTCATCAAGGAGTATCTTTCTTAAGGGTTGATTTGGTGCTTGAACAATTTTAGCGCTCAAGTCTTTCTATTACGAATACAAAGATTAAAATTCATAATGGTTATGAATAAATCGTTTATTAGAGAATCAATGATACTTAAGGTAAAAATAATTAGAGGGGTATAACGGACATTATGACCCGCCTCTAATTACAAGATACTCGTGAAATGTCAATTCATATGTAATGATTATATTAATAGACACCGACTTGGTTTGGCTTAATATATCATCTATGGCAACGAGAGTTCAGCTTCGGGCCATGCTAGCTCAATATATAGTGAAGTAGATTTAGTATAATTGGATAGTCCAATTATATACTCACATATGTACAAATATTATTAATATGATTAATAATATTTTGTCACATTTGAAACTATATATTAAAAATTAATATGTGATTTTAATAATTATATGATAATTATTGAATGCATAATATTAAATTATATATGATATAATTAATGAGGCCAATTTTAGAATTTCCAAATCTTGGGTTTTGGAAACCCTTGGTATGTTATGCTAGGTTGCAAAACTCTTGCATTAATTTTTGAAACTCTTGGTGAGTTGTGCTAGGTTGCAAAATTCTTAGATTTAAAATTTAGTGGTTACACTTTTTGAGAGGTAATTACACTTTTCATTTTGTAACATATATTTCATTTTGGTAATTAAATTTTATGTTATAAAATTAATACCAAAAATCCCTACTTGGCCGATTTTTTCAAAGTAGGAATGGGAAAAGGATTTTGTTAATTTTTGGAAATTAATAATCCTAAGTATAAAAAGAAAAATTATTTTTTTTCTTTTTGTATACTCTCTCTTTTGAAACCCTAGCCTCCATCTTCATCTTCTCCCAATCCTCTCAAGAGTTGAGAGAAAATAAAAACAACAAGAAGAAGAAAGTAAAAATAAAATTGACTTTGAAATATAATCTCTAAATAGTTTAGGGATTTATCTTGTGAGTGTAGCCCACTCTACTTTCCGTTGGTTGTGAGACATAACTCAGAAGACCTTGTGGCATTGAACCAAGATCATTCTTTTAATCTAATGTAACTCACGGCAGTGGGGTGTTTCATTGTCCACTGCCGAGCACTTATTTATGTAATTCAGGACTCGATTTAATCTCTTATCAATTAGGAATTTAGGAAAATTCTTGGGGATCTTTTTGGGCTGTGTTGGGGCTGATTTTTGAGTAAAAATCAGATAAAAAATATTTATACTGGTCAAGCAAATAAATGGGTTATTTAGGTGTGTTTCGGGCACATATCGAGTCCAATACAGTCCAATATTTCACTGTAGTTCGGGGGTTGTTCGTGGACTGTTTTAAGGATGTTACGGGGCTAAAATTTTATCCGAAACAGAAAAAATTTAGTGTTACTGCTGGTCAGATTCGACATTCAAAGGAGAAGGGAAGGAAGATTTTTCAAGTCCGATCCGAGTGCCTAAGACGCTTCCGCTGCGCGAGGAAGACGTTTCTTACAATTGGCATCGAGAGCGAGGTTGAAAAGTGTTCTTAACCCTTATCTTTTTAATTTAATGTTTCTATTTTTTATATACTTTTATAAGTTATAAATATGATATGCATGTTTAGATGAATGGGCACAAAATAATATTCATATAATTAATGTTTTTATTATTTCATGTGATAAATGGATTTTGCATTGATCGTAAATTTTTTCGGATCTTATTTTTATAGTTGGTTTTGATTTTGAGATGTAAGGCCATAAGGCCATTGTTTACAATTATTGTAATTTTTTTTTCCAATGTAAAATTTCAATTATTGTAATTTGGAGCATTGAAGTCACAAAAGGAGTCAACACCACCTTGAAGCAGGATTTGAAGACCAATGGATGCCTTGGTATATTTGATGTACTAATTAGATTAGTATAGGAAAAATAAGAGACTGGTCAATGCAAAAATAATTTTATGTTATATGTATGTTTATTTTGAATTATTTGAATAACATGTCATATAGCTTAGGGTGCCTACTCTTGCATTTTACATGAGATAACATGTTTTAGATGCATTATCGTTATTGACATTAAATATGATTTTATGTGATTTAAAATGTTCAAATTAGATTATAAATGCATGGAAATCAATTAATTGTATTAATTGGATTTATGGTTTAAAATTTGAATTCTAATATATTGGGCCTAATTAGTCATAATAAATTCCATCTGTATATAGGATGGAAATCTGGATATAAATTACATAGCCGAATCTGAATGGACGGTAATATGGTCTGCACTCGGGATACAATTCCACGTATCATTAGATTTTATAACACATTAAAATTAATTAAATAGTTTAATACAAATCTTGATCTTTTTAGGATTCTAAAATTTTAAACCTATTAGTGTTCTATTATTTTAAGAGTTAAAATATAAAAGATCACTAATACCACTCTAATTAAATTAGTTTAATTGAGTAATATTGTTAGTATAGACTAATGGAAAATTAGTGATATAAAATTTAAGAGTTAAAATTGGTTAGGTCACTAATGTTGAACTAGTATTAATAACGGGTATGATTTAGCGCCATAATTTTATCCACACTAGTTAAAATAAAATATTAGATATTTTATAAATAGAAACCTTATTTTTAAAGTAGTGAGTGGGATATACGATAGTATATCCCGCGATCTCCGTTGTTAGTCCGAAAACGTGTGATTCAAAAGGTGCCTCAAGATGGCTTTGCGTCCCCCTACGGATGGTGTCCATTTTGGGTCAATATCAGGTTTGGATTTCGAGAGGATAGAGATTCTAGATGTATCTTGTGAACTGATCTACCCTACGGCAGTACTTCACTTGTTAAGTCCAAGAATCCCGAAACGGTGGGTCACACTCACAAAAGAATAATTAACTATTAATAAAATTCATTGATCGAATGAAACGGTAGTTGTTTAATATATGAATAAGAGTTATTCCCTCATATATTAATCGACTGAGTTTTTCTCGATCTATCATGCAAGTACTTGACCTACTCTACGGCGGCACTTACTTGTGGGATGATAGATTTTTGTGGCATAGTAATTCTCTTAGGTTTCTAATTCGTTATTCATGGTTCATGCATCATGCTTAATTTTATGCCAAAATTATTTGAAGATTTTAATATGCGATGAATGAATGTTAAATGCATGTTTATTTTATTTTTCAGCCATGGTTTCTCCAATTATTTCCATACTTTCAAATGAAAAATTATCAGAAGAAAAATATGTTAAGTGGAAAAATAACATGAATGCTATCCTGGTATGTGAAAACCTAAAGTTTGTCCTGACGGAGGAGAGTCCTCCCGAGCCGGCAGAAATACTGGCCAAGCTATGCCTGATACCTACCAGAAATAGGTCGCAGCAAATGAGAAAGCCGGCTGCTACTTGCTAGTAGGGATGTCTAAGGTTCTTGCTGCAAAGCATGAACCTATGGCTCTAGCATCTCAGATGATGGAGTCATTGCATGGGATGTTTGGGCAGCCATCGGAGCGTCAACGCCATGAGGCCATAGTCTCAGCGATGACTTCTAGGATGAAGGATGGGACATCAGTCCAAGAGTACGTTTTGAGAATGATGACCTATCTCAACACTGCTGAAACCCATGGAGCTCGTATTGACGAGCGTAGCTAGGTGACCATGATAATAGAAAATCTTTCGAAGAGTTTCCTATAGTTTAAGAGCAGCTATGTTATGAACAAGTTGACTTTTACTTTGACCCAGCTACTTAATGAGGTCTCCCATTACGAGTCCATGCTTGTGGATCCTCGTAAGTCCGGTGCTGAGGCAAATATTGCCGAGTCTTCTAAATCTGCAAAGATGAAAAGAATAGCACTGGGAAGGCTAAGACAAAGCCTATGAAGAAGAAAAAGAACAAGAAAGGCTCCTAGGATTCCAAGCCCAAAGGAAAATATTTCCATTGTAACAAGAATGGGCATTGGAAAGAGAATTATCCTAAATACCTTGCTGAGCTGAATGAGAAAAAGGAAACATGTAAATATGATTTACTCGTTATCAAATCTCTATTAGTGGAGGATGATAAATCTGCTTGGATTGTTGACTCTGGAGCCACTAACCATGTTTGTTCTTCTTTGCAGCTATTTGACTCATGGAGGGACCTTGCTGAAAGTGACTACAACATGAGAGTCGGGACAGGGGATTCCGTTTTAGGAAGAGCAGTGGGAGTTTCTAGTTTAAATTTCAAAAAAATAGTTATTTAAATTTGAACAATGTGTCACATGAATTTGATTTATGTTTCTAAACTTTTGGATGATGGTTATTCAGTTTCTTTTAATAGCAATTTAGTTATTATTGGTATAAATGGATTAACTATATGCACAGGAAATTCAGAAAATAACTTGTATATGTTAAGACCGTTAACACGTAGGTCATTGCTCAATGCTGAAATGTTTAAGGTTGAGAAACCTAAAACTAAACGGCCAAAAATTTCTCACGATGACACATATCTATGGCATCTTAGACTTGGTCATATCAACCTTGACCGGATCGAAAGATTGATAAAGAACGAAACGGGATCTACGTTCCCAATGTGCCTATTATGTAGCATCGGGTGGACTGACAGATATTTCACAAATTCCCCTATTTCTATTTTTCAACCTTTTTTTCACAGAAAGCTTATTGAATTGATAAAAATGTAAAAAATACTAAATGGATCATATTTTCTTGGTCCTTGGCGAGCTTCTGTGAATCCTATTTAGAAGGAAAACTGACCAATAGACCTTTCACTGGAAAAGGTATAAGAGCTAGTCAACCACTTGAGCTAATAAATTCGGACGTTTGCGGACAGATGAATGTAAGAGCCTGAGGTGGTTATGAATACTTTGTCACATTCATTGACGATTATTCTAGATATGGGTATGTTTACCAAATGCATCACAAATCAGATACTTTTGAAAATTTCAAAGAGTATCGTGATGAGGTTGAGAACCAGTTAGATAAGACAATCAAAACTCTACGATCAGATCATGGAGAAGAATACATTGACAAAGATTTTGAGGAATTCTTATTTGAGCATGGGATAGTATCATAGCTCACAGCACCTGGAACACCACAGCAAAATGGTGTTACACAGAGGAGAAATCAGACCCTACTTGACATGATGAGATATATGTTTAGTTATAGCTCACTACCTAAGTCTGTTCCTAAGACTCCCTTAGAGTTGTGGAATGGTCGTAAAACTAGTTTACGATATTTTCGTATAAGAGGGTGTCCAGCACATGTGCTGAAGAATAAGACTATAAAGTTGGAGCTACATTCTCAGGTGTGTGTATTTGTAGGCTATCTTAAGGAGACTATGGGTGGATTCTTCTATAGTTATGATGATAACAAAGTATTTGTATCGACAAATGCTACATTTCTAGAGGAGTATTATATGAGGAAGTTCAAGTCTCGAAGTAAGGTGTTACTCGATGAGTTATTTACTGGTTCGACCAGCACACCATCATCAATGACAGTTGACAAATACATAGCACCTTCAACATCTAAGCATCATATATAAGTTAGTCGGAATGATCTACCACCTAGAAGCAGTGGGAGGGTTTTACGACAACCTGGTCTCTACCTTGGGGTTGGAGAGGCATAATTTATCGCATCCAGTGATGGTATGGATGATCCATTGGCCTATCATAGTGCAATGGATGATTCTAACAAAGAGGAATGGCTCAAAGCCATAAACCTAAAGATAAAGTCTATGTACTCCAACTTAGTTTGGGAACTTGTAGACCAACCTGATGGAGTGAAACCCATAGGTTGCAAGTGGATCTAAAAGAGGAAGAGAGGTTCAGATGGGAAGGTCTAGACCTTTAAGGCTAGACTAATGGCCAATGGTTATATCCAGAAAGAGAGAGTTGACTATGAGAAAACTCTCTCGTCAGTAGCTATGCTTAAATCCATCCGCACTCTTCTATCTATTGATGCATATTATGACTATCAAATATGGTAAATGGATGCAAGAATGCATTCTTAAATGGCAATCTTGATGAGAGTATCTATATGGTACAACTAGAAGGGTTTATAGACCAAGGTCAAGAGTAAAAGGTTTGCAAGCTACAAAGGTCTATTTATGGACTTAAGCAGACATCTTGATCTGGGAATATAAGATTTGATACCACGATCAAGTATTATGATTTTGAGCAGAATATTGATAAGCCTTGTGTATACAAGCGCGTCATTAATGGGAATGTAGTTTTTCTTATTTTATACGTCGATGATATTTTACTAATTAGGAATGATGTAAAGATATTATCGGACGTGAATACCTGGATAGATAACCAATTCCAAATGAAATATTTGGGAGAGGCTAGTTATGTTCTTGGGATTCAGATACTTCAGGATCGTAAGAAATAACTGTTAGCTATGTCTCAAGCATCCTCTATCGACAGGATCTTTGTGTAATTTGGGGTGCAGAATTCCAAGAAATACAATCTGCCTTATCAGCTTGGAATTCATTTTTCAAAAGAACAGTCTCCCAAGACACCTCAAGATGTTGAGGAAATGAGACATATCTCATACGCCTCAACAGTTGGTCGACTCATGTATGCTATGTTATGCACGAGACCGTACATCTGTTTTGCATTTTGCGTAGTTAGTATGTTTCAGTCAAACCCAGGATTGGATCATTGGGTGGCTGTGAAACATATTCTCAAGTATCTTAAGAGAACAATAGATTATATGCTTGTGTATTCTAGTGAAGATATGATCCTAAGGGGATATACAAACTCTGATCTTCAGACAGATGTTGATTATAGGAAATCAACATCTAGATCAGTGTTTACCATAGGTGGTGGGGCTATAGTATAGCGGAGTATAAGAAAACTTGCATTACTGACTCCACCATGGAGGCTGAATATGTAGCAGTTTGTGAAACAACTAAGGAAGCAGTCTGGCTCTGTAAATTCCTGGGAGATCTGGAATTTGTTCAAGATATAGATAGACCACTCACACTTTATTGCGATAATAGTGATGTAGTGGCAAACTCCAAAGAACCAAGAAGCCACAATAGGTTAAAGCATATAGAGAGGAAATATCATCTCATCAGAGAGATAGTGCAGAGATGATACATTATTGTCACAAAGATTGCATCTGTAAAGAACCTGGTTGATCCGTTTACAAAAATCTTATCGACTGAAGTGTTTGAAGGTCACCTAGATGGTCTAGGATTACGTGACAAGTCCATTTTACTCAAGTGCAAGTGGGAGATTGTTGGGATGTATGCCCTAGAGCTACATATGATGTAAACAGTTTTATGTATTTTGAAATAAAATGATGCATTATTCATTTATCAAAGTGTTTGTTTAATTTTCGCATATTATAAATTATTTTGAATACCCTAGAATACTAATGTACCTTCAGACTTAGTGTATAAGTGTCATATACAAGAGGATTTAAGTATGAAGTTAGTAATTTTAAATAGTCCATAGAGAGCAAATAAAGCGGGTACTTTGTTTATGGTTTATCTATAGCTGCGGTCCATTCTATATTTGTATGGCAACCTTGATCCGGGATCGTCCATGTAGAGACATGAGAATGAAGGCACATTGTATGATGTGATCATATAGGACTGGACCCAGATGGAAATAAAATTCTTATAATATCCATTAAACAAAGAAAGTCGTTTCGATTTACTAGATGGTCATATATGGATTGATCCTAATCCTTAGTGTACTATGAACTCCTGTATGGCAGGGTATGTCTTTTGATTTATAATTATGAGATTGGTGTAGCAGTCCTGACCAATAGCTACGTACTTTGGGGGCATGGTCTGTTGTGTAGCTGAGAACGTTTTACATAAACATGGAGTTCACTCCTTCTTGCGAGAAGTAGAGGAGTATCTTTTTTAATGGTTGATTCGATGCTTGAACGATTTGAGAATTCAAGGCTTTCGATTACGAATAAAAAGATTAAAATTCATAATGGTTATGAATAAATCGTTCATTAGAGAATCAATGGTACTTGAAGTAAATATTATTAGAGGGGTATAACAGACATTATGACCCGGCTCTAATTACGAGAAACTCATGAAGGGTCAATTCATATGTAATGATTATATCAATGGACACCAACTTGTTTCAGCTGAATATATCATCTATGGCAAGAGAGTGCAGCTTCCGGTTTTAGTGAATAATCTGTAGTTAATAATTCGGAATATTTAATTAAGAGCTTGATTAATATTTCGAGATAATTGGAGCTCGGAACCGTAGGTCCATTTTTTTCCCCATGCTAGCTCAATATACTGTAGCGGATTTAGTGTAATTGGATAGTCCAATTATATACTCACATATGTATAAATATTATTAATATGATTAATAATATTTTGTCACACTTGAAACTATATATCAAAAGTTAATATATGATTTTAATAATTATATGATAATATTGAAAGCATAATATTAAATTATATATGATATAATTTAACAAGGCCAATTTTGGAATTTCCAAATCTGGGTTTTGGAAACCTTTGGTATGTTATTTTAGGTTGCAAAACTCTTGTATTAAATTTTGGAAACTCTTGGTGAGTTATGCTAGGTTGTAAAACTCATGGATTTAAAATTTGGTGGTTACACTTTTTGAAAGGTAATTACACTTTTAATTTTGTAACATATATTTCATTATGGTAATTAAATTTTATGTTACAAAATTAATATCAAAAATCCTTACTTTGCCGATTTTTTCAAAGTAGGAAAGAGAAAGGATTTCGTTAATTTTTGGAAATTGATAATCCTAAGTATAAAAAGAAAAATTATTTTTTTTCTTTTTGTATACTCTCTCTTTTGAAACCCTAGCCTCCATCTTCATCTTCTCCCAATCCTCTCAAGAGTTGAGAGAAAATAAAAACAACAAGAAGAATAAATTAAAAATAAAATTGAGTGTGAAATATAATCTCTAAATAGTTTTGGGATTTATCTTTTGAGTGTAGCCCACTCTACTTTTCGTTGGTTGTGAGACATAGCTCGGAAGACCTTGTGGCGTTGAACCAAAATCATTCTTTTCATCTAATACAACTCACGGCAGTGTGGTGTTTCATTGTCCACTGCCGAGAACTTATTTGTGTAATTCGGGGCTCGATTTGATCTCGTATCAATCCGGAATTTTGGGAAACACTTGGGTATATTTTAGGGCTGTATTTGGGCTGATTTTTGAGTGAAAAATCAGATAAGAAATATCTATACTGGTCACGAAAATCAAGGGGTCATTTGGGTGTGTTTCGGGCGCATATCGAGTCCAATATAGTCCAATATTTCACTGTAGTTCGGGGTTGTTCGTGGACTGCTTCAAGGGCGTTCCGGGGCTAAAATTTTATCCGAAACAGAAATAAAATTTCAGTGTTGCTGGTGGTCAGATTCGGCATTCAAATGAGAAGGGCAGGAAAATTTTTCAAGTCCGATCCGAGTGCCTAAGACGCTTCTGTAGCTTTTCCTACATAAGTAAAGAGACAGAAAGAAATAGAAAATATTTAAAGATATCCACCTAGAAATATAGAAAAAAAAAGAGAGAAAACTAGAAGAGAAGTAAGGAAAGATATAGGAATGCCTAAGTGATGAGAAGTAAGAAAGAAAAAGATATAGAATCAGACTAGTACAGGAACCGATAGTAGCCAAGAGAATAGTAAAGCCTCAGCAAGTAACATAATTTCCTAATAGATGTAAGATTTCATCCCTCCTCGGAAAAGTTTCCTTCAAGCTAGTTCACTAGTCACCAAATAATTCGTATAGATAGTAAGTTTCCCTAGTAGCAAGGAAAAAGTCAGCAAGATAACAGAAGTATGAAATCGAGGTTAGTCTTAATGGATCGAGATGCCCAAGTGGATTTAGAGAATTCCAGATCCCACTCTTAAATGACCTAAGATGTTTACCCTAGATCCTACAAACATAGGCATAGACGACCATAAGAAATATGACGAGAGTTCACGTAGGATCTTGGAAGGTAGATCACCCGAAAAAAGATTAAGGAAATTTCGAGGTCATTAGGAAGAGAACCCGGTGTAGCCTAAAGAACAAGACAAGTCATCACAAGGTTTGTAGGACAAGTAAAAGTCCACAGGATAGACCAAAATGGTAGAACCTAAGGATTATCCCACTAGCCAGTAGAAAACCATGGAAGTATAACAGAATAGAGCCTTGAGGTTGGGGATATTTAGAAGTGATGAAAGTACTAGTATGGACCATAGGAAAAAAGTGCCATAGTTATGATTGGTGGAAAGTATTGGGGTTGGTGCTCAGAGCGCCCATCCGAATCGTATTTATGTATGATTCATGAATACGATCAAATCTTTTTTCCATAATATTACTTATTTATGGTTGCACCTCTTGTTTTCATATACGTATTCGATCTGATTACAATTAGATTGAAACTAAATATGGTTTAGTGATAGGTATATCTTAGACAAAGGCCCGATAATATATAATGCAGTACACAGTTACAAAGTTAGTTTGTAATTGACATTAGAAAGTGTAACTGCTGAATGTATATTATCATATATAGTTCATGGTCAAGATTTACTAACACAAGTTGGTTAGTCAAATCCGTTGAGACCAGTACATATCGTATATCAAGACTTGATTCGATGGTTTATCCCAATCAACCATGAGTTTAGGGAGACTCGTATATACGTGTAGGTTTTTATATTGGATAAACACTGAAATACTCACCGAAGATTCTTAATGGATGGTACACCAACATCAATAAGAATCTTCTCGGGTTGAGTAGCATAGTGGTGCTTCGACTTGAGATACCACTGTGAATGTATGAGATATACTCCATACTTAGATGATAGTCACATCACCGATCTATTAAGATCAGACCTCCGCCTGTTCATTGGGTGTGGATCGATCCTCAGAATAGCCTGTGTGTATCAATATAGGGTCCGTCAGTCTTGTGTACATGGCATAGGTAGTCCATATGTGATTAGCAATCAGTTAAATATGTGGCCACAGTATTCTTCAGAAGTGAGTTCTGAATGTTATTTAGAGATTGCTAATAGATACGTTGACATGAGAATTCATATAGAGATTTGACATTTACATCTATATCTCTGGTATTATCCGGATACTTGTGACGGAGAGATTATACGTATGCAATGACCTCGACCTGTATGATTTAGCTAGTTTATCCGTGATCGTCGTAATTTATAGGTGGGTAAATTATAGACACGAAATTGGATTTCGTGATGGAAATGCCTGAATCTAGAGTCTCACTAATAAAATATACTCGTATAGCACTAGGGTAACATTTATAAATAATATTGATTATTTATAAGTCGTTTAAAGGTTAAACAAAAAAATACATGTGTTGGGACTTAATAGTCATTTCTTAATTTTTGTGTATTTGCATTTAATATAAGATTTTATCAAATACATATTAATTAATTATCAAATTGAGATATTGGACTTATATTATAAATATATATGTATTTGATATTTATTGTAAATATAATACATATATTTAATATATTTATATTTAAATAATTAACTAATTAATTAATTTTTAAATGATTAAATTAATTAAAATATAAATGTGTTAAAGTTGTGATAAATGGCGAGATGACTTAAAGATGCTTTTGTTGACTTTAATTAATTCATTAAAGTGTTAATGATCACATTTTTGCAAGTTGACAAGTTGGCATTATTAAAAACAAATTAAAAATATTCCTTAATATTTTTTCTTTGTAAAAATTCGGCTAAGCTATTAAATGACTAAATGTTGGATTTTCTTCATTACCCAAAAATCTCATCAAAAAATCCATTAAAACAAAACAAAAGAAGCTTGGGAGGAAGAAGAAGAAAGACAAAAGAAAAATCAAAGAAAGCTTGGAATTTAGTGAGCATTTCCAACTTGCCATTAGAGAGAAAAATATTCCTCTTGTTGTTGGCTTCATCTTGTGATATTCTTAAGTTTTTCTATTCTTTATTCTTTGTGTTTTTGTTCGATGGAAGTTTGATGATAGGGTTATGCATGTATAAAGATCATAGAATGTTACTAACGAGTTATTAAGCATTCTTTTGATGGTTTTTGAAACTAGTTGCCATTGTAGAGTTATTGACCCACTCTTAAATGACCTAGAATTGTTCTATAGTTATTTGATTGTGGTGAGGCTTGATTGGTGTTGAAGAAACTTGATTAAAGTGTTGGATTTAAATGATTTTGTCTAATTTGTCCAGTTTATTGAAATTGAAAAATTAGGTTTTAAGACCTTCTCCAAATTTGAGGCTTTTCATTTTGTTGTGTATTTGGATATGTATATGATGCATAAAAAATATTGGGCTGATTGGATTTCACCTTAATATGTTTTGAACATGTAAAGTGCAAAATGCACAATTTGCCCACCAATAGGGGCTCACGGATTTGGCTCCAAATTTACGGTTTTTGTTGCATTTTGAATTTTGATATATAGGACATGTTAAATTCATCTTAGAAATGATTTAGAATCAGCCAAATTTTTTTTTGAACAATTTAGGACTAAAATGAACAAAATATAAAGTTTTGGGGCCATTCGGTAATTACCAAGAAATTTGATTTCTTTTGTAATTTTTCATAATATTATAATTGGATAATTAAATAAATAAGTTTATTTAATTGATCCGAGAAAAAATTTTTAATTGAAAAAAATCAAAGCTAGTTTGATTCTAGGCCCCCTAATATGATTCGCCTTTTAAATTCAACATTTAATTTTGTTGTCTTTACTTTATACATGCTTATTTTAATCTAATTTCATTAGATTTAAAGTGTATGACATTTTATGTAATATCCCCGCTTAATAAGTTTTTAAAGTAACTTGTATTTGGAATACTAATTTCTTGGTCCGTCTTGTCAATACGGTTTATGAATATTTTTCTGTGATTACATCTGAGACCGTGTCTCTGCTGTGAAGATGTAGCCGATAGAAATTTATTTATGCTGGATGTATATCAGATACTAGATAAATTCAAGCAAAAGCATAATCTTGAATGTGTCCTATTTGTCAGGATTACGCAAGTAGCTTGAGTTTATCATTGACGAGTTTAACCTTGCTACGTCTTCTTGTGGACCTGCCCTAGCAGTGACAATAAGAAACGACCAGGACCGAAAACCCAGGAGTCATAACGAGTGTGATTGACAATGAGTTGTCTACCTATGAATATACGTCGGCGAGACAGTGCCTCTGCAGTGAGTCGAAATATATTCATGGGGTCACTTCCCATTATAGAATTCAATTTAGTTATTGAATTCTCGTTTTTTCGTTGGGGATTACGGTATTACGTAAAATAATGAGAGGCACTGCTAAGTTTAAAGTTTTCCATAACGTAGGCAGTGTGTATTATTATGGAAATTGCCGCTTGTTTGTTTCCTTATTCTCTTTTTTATATAGAACTTAAACTTTTATCCACTGCACACATATTTTGATATGTTTTTTGACTTGACTCTTGGTTGCAGTTATTCTAGAATAGGTTCTAGATACTATTAGATTAGGATATTATTAGATTTATCTAAACCATCGGGAACTATTGTTCCGTTTTTCTTGAAAAATTAAGATGGTTTTTGACTTAGTTTTTAAGTCCTGATAGATAATCTAGATAGATATCCCTTTTAAGATATAATATTTGAGAGAGAATAGTTTCTTGTGTAGTAAGAATTGACTTGAATTAGTTCATGTGTCGAGATTCTTGACTGGCATTAAGAAAGCCACATTAGGTATTTGTTTATCTAGTAACGACGTTTCTTGGCTTTAGTGACCTTTAGAGGCAATGTGTTTGACACAATTTGCTAATCAATTATTTACAATTGTTGTGAATAGTTGAAGGTAAATAGTAAAGCTAAAGAAATGAGATAAGTATAATTGTGTATAGAAAATATCATTTTTCAGAATACGAAAACTATAGGTATTGGATACCAGATCTTCCGTCTAATTATTTAAAATATTAGTTAATAATTGTTTAGATATTTGATATCAAAACTTGTGACTATTGGATAGTTACTTGTTGTTTATAAACAGTTGTTATATATTTTAAATATGACTAGTATTGTTATTGGCCTAGAGATAAACATTAAGAAAAATTATTCGGTAAAGTAAATAATTTAGAACAGTGCTTTATTAGTTTAATAACTTAAGCATTAGATGCTTATTTTGTATGATAAAAGATAGTTTGATACGAGTTCATACCACACATCCTTATCCATTTAATGAATATAGTATTCAGGAAGGTGATTAAGATCTCGTTTAACCAATGATTGTCATTTAACCACCAGATTTATTTAGCTGATACATTGGATGTATGTAGTTTAATAAATAATAATTGCTCAAGGTAGTATTCTTTATTTCGTAACTTAGTTGATGAATTGTCATGACCTAGTTATGTGTTTCTGAAGGAACATATATTGAAAGTCTTGGAAGGTTCAAGAACTTTCAATTTGTTCTGATGAAATGCAGATCGAACATCTTTGACTAGTTCAAAGATATTTGATTTGAAATTTTGAAAATTTTATCCTTAAAATTCATAACAAGTCTTTGAATTATTTAAAGATATTTGATAGGATCAAATATTTGAATTTATGGCAATTAGTTCTAAGACTATTCGATGAATGTGATTCATACTCAATATTAATCTTCCACGATTCCATCTTGATGGAATTGGTAAGTGGGAGTAATCGAATCTTATATGATTTGATTCATTTTGATATTGAATATTATCGAATTAGTTTCAATACTCTTGGGGTTATGCTCTAGTAACACTAATTCATCTCTTTAATTAATGTTACATTAGTTTTTACAGTTGCATATATGATATGTGTAGGTACAAAAATTCGAATCTTGAAAAGTTTGAGATTTGAATCTTTCTTTTGTATAATATTTATATAATTGAAATGTCTTGTACCTTGGGGTATAAGTAAAAGTTTATCATTTATTATATTTTGTAGAATATTGTATTCTATTTGATAGAATATTGTATTCTATTTGATAGAATATCTTTCCTACAATCATAAGTAATAATTTTTTTTTATTACTTGGTGTGTAACATCGGATGTTAACTATTGTAGAAAAGACTTGACTTATTGAAGTCAAATATGAGAATGATAAACTATAATTAGAACTACGTAATTAATAAGATGAAATGACCCTTAAACATCTTCCGTATAAGTCCAATAGGATGTTAGAATCGTATACGAGTATTTGATACTTAATGGTTTTATTATTTTTTTATTGAAGAAAATTATCCTATAGCTTATAGTGGAAGCGATATTTGATATCGATTTTGGAAGTTAAACATTGAACCGTAGATCTTAGATTATTTGTGGCTGACTACGATCAAGTTTTGAACTTGATTAAGCTTTCATTATGAATTAACTCATGATTTGTGCTAATTATTTACGCAGCGAAAGCAGTGTTAGTTTATTAAAGGTTTGACCTTTATAGTATGACAATGATAAGATTATACTCAACAATCTATTATAGATTCTGAGGAAACTTGTCTCTGTTCATACTAATTGAACAATTAAAGATATATTGGTTAATGTTGATATTAAACTATATATTTTAGCTAAAGAATGCAAAATGGCATTTTTGAATGGCTTATTCAGATAAGAGATCGTATGTGATTTCTTTTTTTTTTTCAAGAGTTCATTCTGGAATGGCCCTAGAGTTTGTGTTCTGCTGAGATCGCAGTTTAGTGTGCTACTTAAAGAGCCTATTGTAGACTCGGGTAAGTCTTCCAAAAATCTGTGTTCTCTATTTTTTTTTATATTAGTCAGATTGTATGATCTTGTCAAAGTATAGAGAATACATATGTGATTGAAGGGTTAGTGGGAGCGTACAAATTACTTTCTAGTGTTATATATATTCTATCGATATTATCATTATTATAGTAATAATGAGATGTTTGTGAGGTAAAAGGTTTACCTAAGTCTTCTTTACTCCGTGAAAGTAATGGGAGTAATCTCTGTTATATTTGATATAAAATTTTGTATAAGATATAAAACTAATAGAGTTGTGAGATACTCCTATTAGTCGTACATAAGATATGATCTGGTAAAAAGACACAATAAGACTATCTATATGACAGTTAGTATAACTGTTGGACAGTTATTGTGTGTCTTATATATTGTATTCATCATTCCTAAAGGATTATTCCTTTTTCGAACTAGATATTGATTAGAATATCTAATCAATTTTGTGTATCATAGGATGATGACATAATGAATATTTTATTATGTATGATTAAGAAATCGATTTAATAGTAATTGTTACGAGTTATTTTGATACCCTATAGACCATTGGATGGATATTGAAACATGTTCTTTGTGATCTTTGAGATATTAAGAACGAGTTTCTTAATTTATGAAGCATTTAGTCTGTAATCATTTGGTCAGATTAGTTTTAAGTCTAATTATGATGTTAGACAGTGTACGTCATGAACAGTCACAAAAGATGCAGTGGGAGTGTCATGAAAGATTCTACTATATAGTGGAATTAGATGCAACTTATGAATTATTGACTTATTAATTAGAAGTTTTATATTGGTGTTGTGCTTGCGGTTGTCCGCATAGTATTTTGGATTTGATCCCTGAATACTTGGAAAACTCAGTAGTTGTAGCACAATACTGATATAGCGTCTCATTCATATTAATGTATAATTTATATTCTACAAAATATGAAATATGCTGGCTATGGGAAACGATTGGGTTTGTTTAACCAACTCATTATGTTATAGCGGTCTTACTTCTTGTTGCCTACCTCTTAAGTGCTAGGTGAACTTTTGAGGGCTATGAGTATACGATACACATTGAGATATGCATATGATACCGTGGATTGGAACAAGAGTAAGTGGGAGAAATTATTGGGGTTGGTGCTCAGAGTGCCAATCCGTACCGTATTTATGTTTGATTCATGAATACGAACAATTTCTTTTTCCATAATATTACTTATTTATGGTTGCACCTCTTGTTTTTATATATGTATTCGATCTGATTACGATTAGATTGAAACTAAATATGGTTTAGTGATATGTATATATTAGACAAAGTATATATAATGAAGTACACAGTTACAGAGTTAGTTTGTAATTAACATTGGGAAGTATCACTGCTGAATGTATATTATCATATATAGTTCCTGGTCAAGATTTTCTAACACGGGTGGGTTAGTCAAATCCGTTGAGACCAGTATATGTCGTATATCGAGACTTGGTCCGATAGTTTATCCCAATGAACCATGAGTCTAGGGAGACTCGCATAGACGTGTAGGTGTTTATAGTGGATAAACATTGAATGACTCACAGAAGATTCTTAATGGATGGTACACCAACGACAATAAGAATCTTCTCGGGTTGAGTAGCATAGTGGTCCTTCGACTTGAGATACCACTGTGGATGTATGAGACATCCTTCATACTTAAATGGTAGTCACATCACCGATCTATTAAAATCAGACCTCCGCCTGTTTGTTGGGTGTGGACCGCCCCTCTGGATATCATGTGTGTATCAAGATAGGATCCGTCAGTCCTGTGTACAAGGCATAGGTAGTCCATATGTGATTGGAAATCAGTTAAATCTGTGGCCACAGTATGCTTCGGAAGTGAGTTCTGAATGTTATTTAGAGATTACTAATAGATACGTCGACGAGATAATACCTATAGAGATTTGACGTTTACATCTATATCTCTGGTATTATCTGGATACTTGTAACGGAGGGATTATACGTATGCAATAACCTCGACTTGTATGATTCAGCTAGTTTATTCGTGATCATCGTAATTTACGGGTGGGTAATTATGGACATGAAATTGGATTTCGTGATGGATATGCCTGAATCTAGAGAGTCTCACTAGTGAAATATACTCATAGAGCACTAGGGAAACATTTATAAAAATATTGATTATTTATAAGTCGTTTAAAGGTTAAACAAAAAATACATGTGTTGGGACCTAATAGTCATTTCTTAATTTTTGTGGATTTGCATTTAATGTTAGATTTTATCAAATACACATTAATTAATTGTCAAATTGAGATATTTGACTTATATCATAAATATATATATATATATATATGTATATATTTGATATTTATTTTAAATATAATAAATATATTTATATATTTATATTTAAATAATTAGTTAATTATTTAACTGTTAAATGATTAAATTAATTAAAATATAAATGTGTTAAAGTTATGATAAATGGTAAGATGACTTAAAGATTTTTTTGTTGACTTTAATTAACTCATTAAAGTGTTAATGGTCACATTTTTGCAAGTTGACAAGTTGGTATTATTAAAAACAAATTAAAAATATTCCTTGATATTTTTTCTTTGTAAAAATGCGGCCAAACTATTAAATGGCTTAGTGTTTGATTTTTTTCATTAACCAGAAATATCATCAAAAACTCCATTAAAACAAAAAAAAAAGAAGCTTGGGAGAAAGAAGAAGAAAGACAAAAGAAAAATCAAAGAAAGCTTGTAATTTAGTAAGTATTTCCAACTTGCCATTAGAGAGAAAAATATTCCTCTTGTTGTTGGCTTCATCTTGTGATGTTCTTAAGTTTTATATTCTTTATTCTTTGTGTAATTGTTGGATGGAAGTTTGATGATAGGGTTATACATGTATAAAGATCATAGAATGATACTAATGAGTTATTAAGCATTCTTTTGATGGTTTTTGAAACTAGTTGTCATTCTAGAGTTATTGACCCAATCTTAAATGACTGTAACATCCCGAGTTATTTTAGCAAGTTGCGTAAATTTTCTTTTTCATACATGAGATCATAACCGAGTGCGAAGTTTCTTTTCAGTTAAATGGAAACTTTTTATGGAATTAATTTTGAATTTTCAATAATCCAATTTTGAGGGTTAAATTATAATCTATCAATTTAGTAAATATGAGTAGATATTTTTGTGAAGCTCACACATGTATCATATATACACCACACACACGCACTCAATTAAACAACACACACCCACTCACACGTGACTCATATAAACCCACTCAAACACGCTTAACACAAACAGAGACGTATAGTTCACACACGATTTACACACAAAGTTCACGCCTCCACAGAACACACACAACAGTTCATTGATGCATAGAAGATGAATCAGGGAGAGAGCAGAAATAGGAGCAATCGAAGAGAGAGATAGGTGATAGAGAGGGATTGAGAGGAGGTAAATAAGAAAACAGAAGAGAGACGGAACGGTGAGATTGGAAGAGCAGTGATGCAGTAGACCAAAATAGATGAGGAGGGGGGAAAATGAAGGAGAGAAATAAAACAGAGATCAAAATAAAAGGGAGAATAAGAGGAGCAAGCCAAGAAATAATGTAGCAGAACCGAGAAAGGGGAGAAAAACATCAGACCGAGAGAGAAGAAAGAGAGATCGAAAGGAGAAAAGAAGAAGAGAGCAAACTGAGAAGAATGGAGAAGGCCGAGAGTAATAGGCAGAGAGGAGAGAGGGTCAAGCAAAAAAAAGGGAGTAGGGACCGTGAGAGAGAGAAGATAGCAGGGGCAAAGGGTATTAGGAGAGAAGTGAGATTCGAATTTAAAGCCTAAATTCAAATGATTTTAGTGATTTCATGTGTTCATACGTGTGTGAGAGATTGGTAAGTACTCTATGTCTCTGACCATCTTGAATTTGATCAATTTTGATTAATTAGGTTTAAGATAAATTTTGGGAATTTGGGGATGAAAGCCGAATGCTAGACCTAACAACAGACTAGAAATTTGCTTACATATCCAAGTCTAGGGTTTGATTAAATTGGTTAATGAAACGTAATAGAAAGTATAATCATGAAATTAGTGACCTTTTAGCATGGATAAAGTTCAAGTTTCATGGAAATTTTCTTTAGATATGCAAATGGATAATTTTGATTAGGGCCGAATGCTATAAAGAAGAGAAAAGCTTAATTTGTATTGTTATGATTATCAGTGTGGGTATTGAGTATGGCATATTAGTGTAGGAACTTTATTATGTTGATGTGTGCGACCATTAATTTAACAGTGAACATGTTATCACTTTCTTTGACGCTACTGTTGGTCAAATTTCGAGCACCTTTTAAGAGCCCTATGTTAATTCATTATTTACTGTCATCGAATCGTTAAAAAACTTTTGTTTTGTGCATTAACTTTAGTAAAATACATAATATTAGACATCCTTAGTGTTTTCCATAAAAGCATAAAGTTCTGATTTTTATTTTCTTTGGAAGTCTGTAATATTGGTTGATGGTGTGCTGTTATTTGAGTTTGGATTGAGTTATTGAGTTAATCTCGATAGATGTGGACTAAGCATGCTTATAAATCTTTTAGTGTCATTGGTTTCATACCATATAAGAGTCTTAATCAATATAAAATTTTTATGGAATTTATGAAGGTTTTACAGCAAGTAGTAGCTGTATCTTATGTATGTGGAGTATACGGTTTATGAAACTATAGGTACATTGGAGCATTAAGTTAATGGCAATGGATTAAGGGTAATTTTAGTAGTAAGTACGTATTGAGTTTAAATATGCATGATGATAATATTTAAGGAAATAGAATACATGTATCATGAAATTATGGGAATGCGTTATCATATATGATAATATGAGATAAACATATAATAAAGTATGACAATATTTAATAAAAGAAAAAGAAATATATATGCATATTTGTGCATTACGATTTTCATAATATATTTGAAATTGAGAATGGTTTTAAAATCCAAAGCGTTTTTAAGAAAAGTTTCAAACACTGTTGAAGAAAATGTATTTCAAAACTTATTTTACAGTTTTGAGATACATATTAGGATTTTATGTTTCTCGGGGCTTGAGGTAAAACCTCACCCCAGAATGTAACTTGAGATACAGTTGAAATTGACGTAATCAGAGGACATGTGCACATGTAGGGAGCCAGGATAACGACTTAGGTTCGTGTACCTGGACTCTAGTGGTGGCTATGTCCAGTTGAGTCATTTTCCTAGACATAGAGCTCTACGTTCAATTGAGTCATTTTTCCTAGGCGTAGGGCACTACCAGTTTCAGAGACGTCCAGTTGAGTCATTTTCCTAGGCGTCATCAGTTTCAGAGACCCGGTGATTATTACCGGACACGTCCAGTTGAGTCGGTTTCCTGGACGTATAGCTATTTTGAGTTTTTCAGATTTCAGTTTTCAGAGATACAGATTTCAAATAGAGACTTCAGTTTTCAGAATCAATTTTTTTTAGCCGAACAATTTTTAGAAACAGATTTTGGAAAGCAGTATTTCGGAAAGACAGATTTTATAAAGAGTTTCACAAAACAGTTTTCAGAAAGTAATTTTTCAGAAAAGATTTTCAAAATGTATTTCATAAAAGCATAGTATGATTAAGTAGAGTATAACTCATAAGTTATGCATATAGACCCTAAATATTTATTATAGAAACCATTTGAGATGCATATAAGTGGTATTTATGCATAATAGCATTAACACTCTTATATGTATAGTTGATCAATGACTGTATGAGTTACATGTATTTCCATAGAAGAAAACCTTTCTGTGAATACTAGTGTATGACAAGTATGATTATATTCATTTGTGAACATCATTTGAGATACATATACCTGATATTAATGCATGATAGTAAGGTTACATGCATATGGATGTATGACTGATGCTTGTATGAATTGTATGGTTTTCATAGGAAGCACCTATGTGGATAATAGTGCATGACAATATGATTGCATACTTATGTATATATATGGTTGATGAATGAATTGTTAGAAAGAATATTTCATAAAGCCGATTTGATGATATTTCAATGAGATAAAAAGAAGATGATTATAATAGATGTCCAACTGGGTTAACAAAGAGTAAGTAGGTAAGTTTTAAGATATCAGAGTAGCGCAGCGAAGACGTAATGAGATTTGACTTAATAAAGAGTTTAGAAATTCGCTGATTATGTTATAAATCTTAAGGTGTGAATAAGTAAATAAACAAAAAAGACTAGTAGAAAATAATGTATAAGTATAATGGAAAAGGGATATAAAGTTAATCCAGACTTTGTAATATTTGCGTGGTCAGATAGACCACTCAGGATAATATAGAAATAGGATTCAAAAGTTATATGTGTTTAACGCTCAAGGAATGAGCATAGTTACTTACTGATGTCATTATGACTCACACCACCACAGTGTTTGAGTTTTGTAGGTTCGTGACTCGATAGGTCGACTACAGTTCTCAGAGCTTGAGGAGCCGGATAGCAGCGTTGCAGTCAGCCAGTCACCAAGTCTTGGGGGTATAAGCTAGTTGTAAAAATTTTGAGTTTGTAAAGAATTTATGTTGTATAAGTCAAGTTTGTAAAAGTTTTTTTTGTTTATACGTACTCTCGGGCACGGAGCCCAATTATTATGTCTTGAGTCTATTGATTTGGTGTAATTTTATTAGTGTTGGGCCCTTAGGTTGTATTGTGGAGCTGGACTTGATCCAGGTTGCATGACTTTTAGCAAAGGTCATGCCGAATTTTCTTCAAAGACAGAGGCTTATGGAGGCGGGATTAGCTTGTCTCCTGCCGGTAGCATCCTATGGAGGCGGGATGTTACAATGACCTAGAATTGTTCTATAGTTATTTCATTGTGGTGAGGCTTGATTGGTGTTGAAGAAACTTGATTGAAGTGTTGGATTTAAATGATTTGGTCTAATTTGTCCAATTTGATGAAATTGAAAAATTAGGGTTTAAGACCTTCTCCAAATTTGGGGCTTTTCATTTATGTTGTGTATTTGGATATGTATATGATGCATATAAATATTGATTTGATTAGATTTCATCTTAATGTGTTTTGAACATGTAAAGTGCAAAATGCACAATTTGCCCAACAATAGGGGCTCATGGCTTTGGCTCCAAATTTGTTGTTTTTGTTGCATTTTGAATTTTGATATATAGGACATGTTAAATTCATCTTAGAAATGATTTAGAATCATCCAAAATTATTTTGAACAATTTAGGACTAAAATGAACAAAATGTAAAGATTTGGGGTAATTCGATAATTACTAGAAATTTGATTTCTTGGGTAACGTTTCATAATTTCATAATTGGATGATTAAATAGATAAGTTTATTTAATTGATCCGAGAAAAAGTTTTGAAATCGGAAAAATTTATTTTTCCACTGTTCCGCTGCGTTATCGGATCTCCGTTATAAAACCCCTTCAGCAAGAGCAAAGAGCAGAGATTTTGGAGATAGTCAGAAGAGCGAACCACCACTAACCTCAGTAGCATGACGTAGAGCAAAGGATTAGGATATGGAGACAGTAAGATAAGTGAAGACCTCGGGGAAATCAATAAAGAGTAATGAATTTTAAAACATGGGTAGTTGACCAGGTCCCCGCAGAACCAATGACGACCCTCCCTTTTAGAAACCTCAATTTTAGAAAGCGTGCAAATATCTAACCAAATCGTTGTAGAACCTAATCGTAAAGCAGAAATACGTATCTGTAGATCCTTAGAGAGTGTATGTACTCACCTTTCTACTTAACGCCTAGTAAAGGAAAAAAAAGACATTAAAGAAGAGTAGTTGACAAGATAGGTTTATTGTGAGATAGCTAGACAGCCAAATCGATGAGTTCAAAGAGACATAGATAAACAACATGAGCTAGAATAGTTTGAAGTTACAATAAGTTGAGCTAGTCTAGAGGCCATCATTAAATTAAGGAGCCTTTAAAAAAGGTAAAGATTTAGAAATACAAAGAAATTAGGGAGATCAACTCTTAGGATTAAAATGAGTAACTTATAAGAGACCCACGGTGATGAGAGTGAGAAATTAGATAAGGAATAGTACCTGAACCCAAGAACTAATAAAAGATACCTTAAGCAATCAAATATGATGGGTTCTTCAGGGAAATAAAAATATAAGGAATTCAAGGAACTAAGATGAGAAGGAAAAGACTAGGTAAAAAGTAATACTTGAACTGGAGACTTAGTAAAAGATATCCTAAATGATCGAGATTGATAGAGTTTTCAGGAAAGTAAAGGTGTAAGGGGTTCAAGGAAGTGAGACAAGAATGGAACTGAGGTAACAAAGCAAGTTTCTTAAGGAAAAATAGTAAAAATAGTATAGCGGCACCCGGAGAGAAGAAGTAATAACTTTAAAAGGCTAAACAACAAAAATAAGATAGGAAAAAGTATAGAGATAGTACGAGAAAGTTCTTAGTAAGTATGACCTTAGAAGGACTTCACATAAGGGGCAGTGAGTTTGAAAGTCGAAGGAAATCAGAAGTAAAGTTGGAAGAGACAACCATATAGTTTTAGCAGTCATACCCTAGTGTAAGGAAAGTTATCAAACATGTATACACGGAGGTTCCAAACTTATAAATAAGTCCAATGAGAAACTACATCACCATAACCAGAAGGTCCTAGAACAAGGTCCCACCCTCCCAACCCTCGTTAAACAACAGCAGCAGAGGTGGATCCTGATAATTGCCTCAAGACATTCCCAAGAATAAGTAAGAGTATAATGGAAGAAAAATGGACAAAGGACCTTCAAACATAGTTTAAGAACTGAATAAAACTAAGAGACAATGCCGGATCAAAGAGTTAGGAAAGAAGATGTTCAGATGGTATGGTACAAGGATAAAGTAGTAGTTAAGTATTAACTAAGATACAAAGGAATCAGTGTTATACACAATAATGGATAAAAAGGAAAAGATATCTTTCGGATAAGGAACCAGAGACATAGACCACTAGAGTTCTTAGTATAGCATAAGACAAGCAAAAGGCAAGAAGAGTGCAAAGGAAAAAGATTAAAAGCAAAGCTATGGAGGTGTAGTGGCGGTAGTAGAAGAATACATAGTAAGTAAAGACAAAGTGTGTAACTATGAGATTTCGTAGTATTGAAACGCAACCAAAGATCCCTTACGTATTAGTTCACGTAAGGCATATTAAGTACCCAGCCCCAGACTTAGTTGACCAAACCACTACGGGATTGGGACGGCTATAGTGACGGGTATGGGTGGTTTGGTAGACATGCAGAATAGTACGAAATTGAGAAGATAAGTTACTATAAAGTTGTAATTGGCATATAGAGTACATTCTTAAGGTATGACATGTGTACGTATATTTGGGTGATGACCTTTGACAACACTAGACTATGGAGAACAAGTCAGTGAGGAGCACCGAAACCAGACTTACAGTAGCTATGAAAATAAGGGCATGAAGAAAAGAATGGATTATAGTCGGAACTGAATCGCCAACGTCTCCGTCTATAGCAATAGTACAATTTAAGTAGAAATGTGCATACAGTTCAGCTCCCAGCGAAACTACCAGACCTAATAAACCCATTAGGTGAACAATAATAGAGGACAAAGGTATATAAGGAGTCAGACCTTGCACCATAGGAACCTAAGTTATACAGATAAACAGGGGCAAGAGAAATTGTAGTGAGGAACCGGTAAGAAGCCCAGTATAAACATAGGCACGTATGTATCTTCCAGGGTCAAAGCTAAAGTAAAATAGCTCAGTTACAGGAAGAGCAAATATCTATAGAGATAAAAGATCTGTAAGTAAAAAAGACTCTTAGAATATGTCTTCTCGAAAAATAGATATGAGGAGTCTAACCACGAACCTAGTACCCTTCAGAATTAATAGCCCATATGGGAAATGAGCTAAAGTAAGTAGTGTATAATGAAAAATCTAGGAGTGAGATTCCTTGATGCACCATAAGAGTTAAGACATGACCGTAGTGTAAAGTAATGAGCACGAAGTTATGGAAAAAGGATAATGTGTTTCCTTCTCGATTCATAGTTCAAATGTATTAAACATGAAACAGAAGCCAAGATGAGAGAAAGACCGAAGCGAACGTGAGTTAGTTTACATATAAGTAAGAGTTCTAGTAGGTAAATCAAGATGGTTTCGAGTATAAAGTCAGTTATGACTATTGATTTGGAGAGATAGGCCAAGAACCGGGGGATCTGTGGAGAGATCCCAAATTTAAAAAGGATTCAAGGACGAATCTTATTTAAGAAAGTGAGAATTTATAACGACCGCTAGTTTTTACTACTTTATACAACTGTACTGTTATATACGGGACGAAAGCACATAAAACAAATTATATTGAGACTCAATATACTTATGGAATGATATTGGGCACGATCGGTTAATCCCTCAAAGTCCCGGGATGAGACTGTACGATGTTCCTCTTTTGACAGCCTGTGGTATTCGGGACGTAACTTTTTCATACAAAATTCGATTTTTATGAATTTTATTTTGTCGGAAATATGAGACTGAGACCTACAATTTTCGGGTTGAACATTTTCCCAAATTCAGACCCAAAGCTGGTAAAAAATACAAGTCAAAATTCGGATGAATAGTGATTTCGGGGTCAAATAGAGAAATCTCGAACTTTCTACAATTTTCTACACTTTTCTCTATTTCCAAATATCAAAAACTATATAAATGGTTCACTATTCACTAATTCAAAAAAATTAAAAATACAAATGAAAAGAAAAGAAGAAGAAGCCTAGAGAAAAGAAGAAGAATGAGAAGAGAAAGAAGAAAAAGCAAAAAAAATAATAATAATAAAAGAAAAGAAAATAAACAAGAGAGCTTAGCAAAAATAGAGGACATAAAGAATGAAGGAAAACAAGGAAAAAGATGTGAGAAACCCACTTGACCCATTTTCTTATTTTTGGAGTTCTTAGTTTTGATGATTAGAGTAGGTTAATTGGCTTGGATATGATGGTGAATGAATGATTTTTTTGCTAAAAATTTTGATTGGGGTAAGATCCCCAACTTACTTTTGGAGTAAGGATTGAGTGAAGTTAGTGGATTGAATATTAGTTGATGGTAGGGGAATTCATTGGTTCGGGTCGACCCGGACCGACCTGACCCAACCTGGTCGGGTTTAAGAATTTTAAAATTTATTTTTGGGTTAATTTTGACCCGACCCGAAAACTCAGATCTGACCCGACCCGACCCAATGTAAATAATAAAATAATTATAATATATATAATATTAATGATAAAATTTTTACAAGAAACAAGTGTAGCTGAAATGGTAAAATCTTTACTTTGTCTTCAAATGGATCCAGGTTCGAATCCTAACTCGAGCAATTTTCGATATTTTAATATATTAAACAAAAATAGATGGTGAGATCAGTTAGATATCAATCAATTACTTTGTCATCTTAGCCACTCATCTCCCTTGTTAAATTTGTATTAATGAAATATATATTATATTTACTGTTTTTTTATGATGACCCGACCCCGACCCGTAGTTTTTTGACTCGATCCATTCTGACCCGACCCGCGCGGGTCATGTACTCAATTTTCGAATTTCGGGTCGACTGACCCAACTGACCCGATCGGGTCATTAAAAAATCAAAAAAACCAGACCCGACCCCGACCCATGAACACCTCTAATAATGTTGTGAGTATTTATTTAAGTTTAATAACATGGTTTATGTGACAAGAATTGATATGGAAGCATTGAGGATGTTTTGGCTAAGAAGAACCAGTGCAGAACCTGGAAATTCAGGTTCGCATCGCGATGCAAGAAGGAACCTGCATAGTGACGCATGAGGGAAAACTGAGATTTATTTCTGCGATGTACGTGTCGTGACGCGAGGTAAAATTTTTCCAAAAACTGATTTAAACCATCCCAGTTCCACTCTATTATGTTGAGACCACCCTTAGGGTCTCGTATCAGTTTGAGTATATAAGGTACACTGTAATATAAGAATAATATGATTTGCAATATTAAGTAGGAGTTTGAGTGGGAAAATTTAGGCTAATTTGGAATATGTTTCTCAGCCCATTTTCTAACCAAGTTGTCGATTTTAGGGTCATCACCGGAACCGAAAATTTTCCTCAACATGTGAATGCCAGCTAGATTCCAAATTGTGAGTGGACACCGCTTTCTTTAAGTTGATTATGTTTATTGATTTATTATTCTTTATAAAGTGAGACTTAAATTTCCAGCACATAGGGCGTTAGCCATGATTTATTTGCAGTTGTTTTTCAGATAATAGTGATTTAGAAGAGAAATATTTTTTTAAAACTTGAGTTATATAGTTTTTCGAGGCATTAGGGAAAAACTCACCCCAGTAGGTAACTTGAGACAGTATGGAATTGAAGGACTAAGGACATGTGCACATGTAGAGGACTGGGGGGACGACGATACGTAATTCACCTAGACCCTATTTTCATAGCTTGGGTGGTAGCATAGATCCACACCTCAAATTCTAGTTTTGTGTCTTGGGGGACGGCGATACGTAACGCCCCAAGACCACCAGTTTCAGAGACAATATTGGCATGCTTTGGGGGACGGCGATATGTAACACCCCAAAGTCATGGATTTGCACTGCTAACTATAGTTAGGCGTATGGGGGACGGCGATACGTAACTCCCTCATACGTCAAGGTTTTCAGATACAGAGCAACTTACAGTTATCATATTTTCAGAACATAGTTTTCAGAAACCAGATTTTAGAAATAATTTTCAAAAACCAGAGTTTCAAAAGCAGTTTTCAAAGAGACGAGTTTTATAAAGAGATTTCAGAAGAAGTATTTAGAAAAAAAAAATTCATATAAAGATGTTTCTGACACTATAGTTTTGAAACCAAAAGTTTTTACATCAGTTTTCAGTTTTCGTCCACTCACTTAGATCATACAGCGATCTAACCCCCCACTCCCAGGGTTTGTTTTGCAGGTATTCCAGGAGGACGAGCTCAAGAGGACGGATACTGATGACAGTCACTCGTGGGTCTGAGTCCACCAGTCAGAGTATAAGTCAAGTCAAGCAAAGTTTAGCCTCAGAAAATTGTATAAGTAAAGTTTAGTCTATCACCTCTAACCTTGATTTAAGTTCTCTACGGCCTTGAAACTTTCTCGCAACCTATTGTGGTCATTCCTTATGGTATATAGGTTGGAGGATAGGCGCTTTACTTCACGTCTTACTTATCTTATCTCCTCCTCAACCTTCCCCGTGTTCTGTTCCATGGTCTCCACTCTAGCTTCTGTTCAGGTAGTGGTCATGACTTCTTCCTCTGAAGTAAAAATATCTGGAAGGTCGGATTAAATTGTTGGAGTCGATTTGTTGGAAGTAGAGTAATTCAGATAATTAGCAATATCAATTCAATTCAAAGTAGAAGAAAGATAATAACTTCAACATCAAAATAGCATCAATCGATTGTAATTCAATCTGGCACAATGACCATTACAAATCAAGGGGTTCCCTTAGCTCTATTAGCCCTTATAGAGATAAACCCCCAAACCCTCCTAGTATCCCATTTATTTTCCCAAGTCAAAGGTACCTCCTCTTACAACGTATAATCACACCATATATGCAAGTCCTTATCTCTCATGTTTTCATCATTACTCCTAACAAACTTTCACACGTCAGCACCATTCATTCAGCTAATGTTGTGCCCACCTTTTCCCCTTTCCTCGCATATACCCTATGGATTGGAGGTTTCTCCTGCATTTGGGCTGGTTCTTCTAGACTGCTCCTCAACTCATCAATGGGACTGCTCCTCAACTCATCAATGGGCCCACCCGTGAATCTGTGTCTAACAATTTCACATTCTAAAAAATAGAGATAGAATCAGTCATGATAGATTGGGATTTGAAAATCCGATCCCATATTCGAATAGCAATTTGCCCATTTTGATCCTATCCTAATTATAGACTAAAGACAGAAAATTAACCGAATTTTGAACTGACTTATTTGAGATTCGGATCGAAAAGTTATCTTGGATTCCAACCTAAATTTTTTTAATTTAGTATGAAAATATTCGAATAGTAATCTATTTTTTTTTTTAAAAGATTAAAAATAATCTAAAATCTCATAACATTCGCATTATCGGTGGAAATTTGGATTTCCTATCCTCCCTGTTACAATTAACTAGTTTTGAAATTTATATTATAGATCAAAAACATCGTACCAATTATACACGTGGCAAAAAAAATTATATACGTGGCCAAAAAGGAAACATATTGCTTTGCCTGTAAAATTCAAGAAATTTGCCTCGAGGTTGCTTATTCAAGAATATTCGAGACAAACACTTGTAAGAAATTCACAACATACACTTCTTGTTCATAATTAGAGTTGCAGGTTTTAAGAAATAAATTAATACGAACAGAAGTCCTAACAACCTGCGTCTTTTTCAACTCTTCAAACATTTTAAAATGGCCAGCTCACATGCACAAGTTCATACCTACCAGCGCTTTAGTTTATTTTATGACAGGTAAATGTTATGGTACAAACGCTTGTTCTTAATATCTTGAGTGGTTACATGCATGATTACTAAAATTTTGTCTAGACTAAGGTTGGTATTCGGTTGGGCTGGATCGGATTTATCAAACTCGATTTCTGTTTTATCATATAATAGGGATAAAAAATTATTCAAACCATGTACGGAATGATAAAGGATATTGAATCATGATCGGAATTTGAGATTAAATGAGTAAAGACACATCATGAATTTGAGACAAAAAAATTATCACGAATTCTCACTCGATTTTATAATCGAGACAAAAAATACAATCTTAAATCTCTACTTATTTTTTTAATTAAAATAAAAAATCATTTCAAACCCATAAATCTCAAATTTGAAAATATTTCATTATTTAACGGATCATTGTATTAAAATTTCCACGGTATATCATCAACCTCTATAACTACTACACATCTTCCATAAAAGAAAAATTAAAAAAAAAAAGAATTTAATTACTTATATACAATTAGTCAACCCAAATCAACAGATCTACCAACTATGCATATGCGCTGTTTGTACAAACTACAAACAGAACCATATATGGTAGCTTTCTTGTCCACATCACGTTATTAACTTTTTTTTTTCTTCATTTTAAAGACTAATAATTAAAGAAAAAAACAAATATCAAACAATCAATCATTGTCCTTCACCATCTGAGTTCTTCTCCTTAAGTTACTTCTTTATTTAATTAGGCCATCTAAGATAATCTTAGTTGTTGCCGACTTGGTCGCGTAATTAGATTTTCATGATGCAACAAGAAAAAAGTCTTCGACGAGCAAATACGAAGTTATACAAAAAAGAAGTCGAAGCGTAACGTGGGGAACAGTGAGAATGTGAAAACTTGCGGTAAATTGAGATAATCTTGCGAAGTCTTATCTTATGGCTCTAATTGTAATATGAATTGTAATATTCAAGTGTCTAATCTCATAGAGATCATGCACATTCACTTAGATGCATTAGGTTCATGTACAAAATACATTAAAAACTTTATATCTGCATTTTTGGTACCGAGACCGGCATATCGTTTTCTTACTGGTGCCCATACCAGTGAAGTGCTCTCTTTTGCACACTCACTGGAACTGGCACGGACCTTACCGATCCATTACCGGTCACCATACCAGTGAACCTATGTATTGCAAGGCTACTGGAACCGGCACAAACCAAACCGGTTTCCATACCGGTCTTTAATCCGGTCGTCCTGGGGATTGCATGCTCATTGGAATTAGCATGATCTAAATCAGTCTACATACCGTCTAATGACTAGATTCTCCCAATAGCTAGTTCCCTTATTGGAACCGGTAAGGACCAAACTGGTCACCATACCAGTCTAATAGCTGGTTTCTCCCAACGGCTATATTACCGTTGGAGACCGGCATACCGGTCCTGCAGAGACCGGCATACAGGTCTCGGTAGTGTCTGTTGGGGATGTTTTCATTTTCTATATAAATGAACCCCAATTCATTTTGCCCAAGTTAGAGACATCATTATGCATCTTCCTACATTCTCAAAGGCAAAAATAAGAGTATCTTAAACTTTCTTAATCTCAAACACTCTCAAGCTCACACACTCACTTTCATAACATTTAGTGAGCTTACAACACTTGGGTTTGCAACTTAAACAATCTTCATTATATTTGTGAGTGCCCAAGTGTGTTTTAAATCTTCTCATACAAAAATACTTGGGGTTGTGAAATCCCATCCGTTGGGTAGTTGTAAAAATTTATGAGTAAGCCTACGAACAAAACTCAAAGTTGTAAAAGGTTCGAAGTGCACATTTGCGGAAAACTCTTGGTTACGAGTGAACCACGAAAACTCGATTTTAGTGGAAATCTTCAAGCGAGGCTTGAGGGAGTGCACGTAGGCACGTTTGGCCGAACCACTATAAATCTCAGTGTCGTATTCCATTTCCCTATACTTTTACATATTGTAAGTTTATTTATGTTTATGTTTATTGAATAGAAAACTTGCATATAAATTATTAATTGGAATAGAGAAAATTAGCCTAAGTGTCCATTTGGTAATAAGAGCTAAAAATTGGTAAAAATGTATTTTTTCCGTATTTATAGCGATAATCCAATTCACCCCCCACTGGGTATAGAGATTTTTTGTCGCTATTACTTGTAGGGAATTTCAGTTGGTATCAGAACGAGGTATTCTCAAGAAATACTTAACCGTCCGAGAATAGATCATGGTATCTACAAGCAACTCGTCAAATCTTGCTGAGGGATTTTCAACGACGAGACCTCCGTTTTACACCGGAACGGACTACAACTATTGGAAGATGAGAATGTTGAATTATCTCCTTGTCGTTGATCTGCAATCATCTTTGGTTATCACACGACGTGCAAAAGGACCAATGAAAAAGGATAGTAATGGGGTTGAGATTCTGAAGCCAAGTTTAGAATGAGATAGTGAGGATCTAAAGCAAGCCTCACAAAATACTAAGGCACTCAACCAACTACTTTGTGCCATTGATCGGGATCAAATAAACAAACTTACGGAGTGTGGAAACGCATATGATTTGTAGAAGTCTTTGGAAATGATCAACAAGGGCACAAGCCAAGTAAAGGAATCAAAGATCAACAGGTACATGTGTGAATTGGACAACTTCAAATGGAATCCGGGGAAGAAATTGATCACATGATTTCAAGGTTTACGGTCATCATCAATCATTTGAGCACCTTGGGAAAAGTCATTGGGTCATTCGATCAAGTGAAGAAAATCTTGAGATCACTCCCTAAAGAATATAGAAGCTATACCGCCTCTATCAAAGAAGCAAATGACATGAATACCTTGAAGATGGACGATCTAGCCGGTTAATTGCTTGAATATTAATTGGAAATCAAGATGGATAAAAATGAGGAAGATGAGAAAAATACAAGGAAGTCATTGGCATTAAAAGCAAGAAGAAGAGACGCCTCAAGCTCAAGCTTAAGTGATAGTGATGATGAGTTGGCTCAAATAAACAAGAACTTCAAGAAGCTCCTAAAATCAGTAAAACAAAAGGGAAAATCAAAAGTTGATGATAAGAAAGAAGAAAAAGAACCACAGAAGAACAAGAAAAATATTTATTATGAATGTAACAAACCGGATCATATATCTACCGATTACCCATTAAAGAGGATGAAAGGAAAATCAAAGAAAAATACAATGAAAGCAACTTCATCATGGAGCGATATCCACTCCAGCTCATCCAAGGAAGAATAAGCCAAAGAAAGAACAGAGCTAGCACTTATGGCCATCGATAATGATCTAGCACTTATGGCCATCGAGAATGAGGATTTCTTCATTAAAAATGAAGAAGAAAATGAAGAAGAAAAAGAGGTACATAATTCTCAAGACTATGATGATTTACTTAATGCTTTTAATGGCTTAAAAGAATTATGTGATATACTTAAAAAGCAATTAAAATTAGTAAAAAATGAGCATGCTACAATAAAAAATGATCATACATGTTGTATGGATAAAATTCATGTTTTAGATAATGAGATTATTTGCTTAAAGGCCAAACATGAAAATGTCATATCTAAAAATTAAATAGCTAGAACTTGAAAATGTCATATCTAATATGCCATCTAACTCTAAAACATGCGATTGCGAATCGATTTTGAATGAAAATGTTCTATTAAACACAAATGTTCTATTAAGAGAAAATTTTTGAAAAATTATTTTGTTAAGGCATCTGATTCTCATGTTAAAAATGCTCTCAATGAAAATATCACATGTCATGCATGTAATAAAAAGAGACATAAAATTTTTGAATGCATGAACAAGTATGTGGTTAAGAATGAATGGATTCCTTAAGGAATCATAATTAACCCCAATGGACCCAAGAAAGTTTGGGTACCAAATGTAATTGATAAATATGTAGGGGGAGCTTTGGGAATGGATCTTAAAAGAGAATTGTGAATTGATCCCAAAGGCTCAAAGATATGAGGAATCGCAACGGTAATAGGTAAAATCCGTATTCACGGAAACATTGATACCATTTCCTCTAAATTGTGTATGTATGCATATTTCAAAGTGATTTAAATGTTTTGAAGCATACAAAGTGATTAGACAATGTATCGAACCTCTATTGATATCAATTGTTCACTTGATATCATTAAATACCTTAATCATAAAGTTACACCCCTTTTAATATCAATTGGTATCATATTGTATTTATTGAGTTAAATCACATATATGTGCTTACTTAGTTGAATTGCATTGAAAATGCTTTCGCAATATGAACATACTTAGTTAAAAATGAAATGCATGTATATTGACATAGGTTTCCATTGATAAAATGAAAAGCATGGATTTTTGACATTTAACTAATTGGTATCATGATATGTATTGATATATTTTTAATTGATATCAAATTGCGGAGAAATCATGCTTAAGATAATAATTATTCAATTAGTAATCATTGGTTAAAGTTTTGTTTGGACATACATCATACATATTTTTATTTTTTTTTTATTTTTTTTTTATTTTTTTATTTTTACATTTTATGGCAAAAAGGGGAACATACCAAATGTGCATATTTTTAAATTTTGGTATCATAATTTAATGCACATATGTAATTGGTAGTTCATTTAGTACTAAATTATTGCTTCTCCACTTTTTGATAATATCAAAGGGGGAGAAATCATTAGAATGAAATTTAAACTTGTTTTACCCTCACCATTGGTTTAAGAAGGAGCAATTATACTAATATTTTTGTCTAAGTCTTATAGAGCTATCTTGAAGACAATCACATATTGAGGGGGAGCAAAATCGCCACCATTTCGACTCCAAGAAGCTCATAATTCTAAACAAGTTTTGAGGGGTTGCCATCATAAAAAAGGGAGAGATTGTTAGCGACTTGGTCGCGTAATTGGATTTTGATGATGCAACAAGAAAGAAGTCTTTGATGAGCAAATACGAAGTTATACAAAAAGATGTCGAAGCGCAACGTGGTGAAGAGCGAGAAGTGAAGACTTGCTGCAAATCGAGATAATCTTGTGAAGTATTAGCTTAGGGCTCTAATTGTAATGTGAATTGTAATATTCAAGTGCTTAAGCTCATAGGGATCATGCACATTCAATTAGATGCATTAGGTCCATATAAAAAATGCATTAAAATCTTCATATCTGCATTTATGGTACTGAGATCGGCATACCAGTCTCTTACCGGTGCTCATACCGGTGAAGTCCTCTCTTTTACACACTCACTGGAACCGACACGGACCTTACCGGTCCCTTACCGGTCACAATACCGGTGAACCTATGTATTCCAAGGCTATTGGAACTGGCACAAACCAAACCGATTTCCATACCGGTCTTTAATCTGGTCGTCCTGGGAATTTCATGCTCATTGGAATCAATATGACCTAAATTAGTCTACATACCGGTCTAATGGGTGGATTCTCCCAATGGCTAGTTCCCTTATTGGAACCGGTAAGGACCAAATCGGTCACCATACCGGTTTAACAGCTGGTTTCTCCCAACGGCTATATTACCGTTGGAGATCGGTATACTGGTCCTACAGAGACCGGCATACCGGTCTCGGTAGTGTTTGTTGGGGATGTTTTTCATTTTCTATATAGATGAACCACAAATCATTTTGCCCGAGTTAGAGACATCATAATACATCTTCATACATTCTCTAAGACAAAAAAATAAGAGTATCTTAAACCTTCTTAATCTCAAACACTCTCAAGCTCACACACTCACCTTCATATCATTTAGTGAGCTTAGGACACTTGGGTTTGAAACTCTCACAATCTTCATTATATTTGTGAATGCCCAAGTGTATTTTAAATCTTCTCATATAAAACACTTGTGGTTGTGAAATCTCATCCGTTGGATAGTTGTAAAGATTTGTGAGTAAGCTTACGAACAAAACTCAAAGTTGTAAAAGGTTCGGAGTACACCTTTGCGGAAAACTTTTGGTTGCGAGTGAACCACGAAAACTCGATTCTAGTGGAAATCTTCAAGCGACGCTTAGGGGAGTGGACGTAGGCACGTTTGGCCGAACCACTATAAATCTCGGTGTCGTATTCCCTTTCCCTATACTTTTACATATTGCAAGTTTATTTATGTTATGTTTATTAATAGAAAAACTTGCATATAAATTATTAATTGAAATAGAGAAAATTAGCCTAAGTGTCCATTTAGTAATAAGAGCTAAAAATCGGTAAGATGAATTAATTCCGCATTTATAGCGATAACCCAATTCACCCCCCTTTTGGGTATAGAGATTTTTTTGTCGCATTTACTTATAGGGAATTTCACTTAGATCACAAACCACTGCAAGAAAAAACCGTACAAAATTTAGCATGGCCATAAAAATTATCATTAAATATATCATTTATTGTCGTAAAAAACAAACGACGTTAAAAATAACAAAAATTTGACAACGCTATATGTAATACGTTTAGCATCAATTTTTTTAGGCGACGCAAAATCCATGGAATAATATTATTATTAATAATTAGTGTCGCATATTTTTAGCGAAGCTAAAATTCCTTTAATAATAATAATTATTATTTATTATTATTAATTAGTGTTATCTATTTTTATCGATGCTAAATTTATTACATTTAACATCACCAAAAACATAGATGACGCTAAAAAATCTACAATAATAATAATAATTAATAACTATTATTAATTATAAATAATTGATGATATTATATGCATTGCACGCACATACATATATATTATTTTTTACATCTTGTCAAAGATTTAGTATCACGTAAGGCTTATTCGACACTAAATGAGTAAATGTAATTATTGATAACTAAATATATTTTAATAAAATTTTATTTTTTTAATAGATTTAACTGCGCTGATTTGGCGATGCTAAATGTTAATTTGACAATGTTAAATGTCAAAATTTAGCATTGATATTTTTGTTTTCGACGCTAAAATCTTTCCGCGATCAGTTTCTAGCGTTTATCTTCTGCGTCGTTATATTTCGACGTCAAAAATTTTAGCATCGATTTTTTCCTCTTTTAGGGCGACGTTGAAAAGCCATTTTCTTGTAGTGAATAGTGATCTTTGTTAGAAAAAAATAAAGAAGTGATTAGGTGGTCATGATTTTTTAAATAGAGTGTGCATGGTACCTTATCATGATGGTGACCTTATCAGATAAAGTGTCCCCTTCCAAACTAACATCAAATCTCACTATCTTTTGCACTATCCCTTTCTTTAAGCAAAAGTGAAACCAAACAAACAAATTCTAGCCTCTTCAACAATTCCTCTTTTTTTTTTCCTACTCTTCTTCCTCCAACATAAATCTATAATCTAAATCATTTCTCTCCTCCCTCAAACCAAAAATTTTAAGAAATTAACAATGAGGTCAAAAATTACTCAATCTCATCCATTGAACATCAAGCTCATTCTCCTTTGTACTTTCTTCCTCTTGCTTCTCCTTTTCATCACCAAAACAACCTTCTCTTCATCTTCATCTTCATCTTCTTCCAATCAAAACCCTTTAGCCAACTCAACGCAAACACTAGATAAGATTCAAATTCAAGAGCCAGAATCAAACCCAAATTGCCCATCTCTTCCTTTAACTCAAACTTGCACCAAAAACCCCCCTTCATTAGCCAATGCCCTGGTCCATTATGCAACCACAAACATAACCCCACAACAAACCCTAAAAGAAATCTCAGTAACCCTAAGAGTCTTGGAAAAAAAATCACCATGCAACTTTCTAGTCTTTGGCCTAGGCCATGACAGCTTAATGTGGGCATCTCTTAACCATGGAGGCCGTACAGTATTTCTTGAAGAAGACAAATCATGGATCAACCAATCAAAGAGAAAATCCCAACCCTAGAATCTTATCACGTCGAGTACGATACCAAAGTTCATGAAGCCGATGAGCTTATGAGGATCGGAGCAAGTGATGAATGTAAAGTTGTAAGTGATCCAAGATTCTCCAAGTGTCAGCTTGCCCTAAAGGGGTTTCCCTCTGAGGTGTATGATGTTGAATGGGACTTGATAATGGTTGATGCACCAACGGGGTACCATGAGGCGGCTCCGGGGCGGATGACGGCAATATACACGGCGGGGTTGATGGCTAGGAATAGGAAAATGTGTGATACTGATGTTTTTGTGCATGATGTTGATAGAGTTGTTGAAGATAAATTTTCTAAGGCTTTTCTTTGTGAAGGGTATTTGGAGGAACAAAAAGGGAGGATAAGGCATTTTATTGTTCCTAGTCATAGGACTAGATTGGGCCGGCCATTTTGCCCTTAGATTATTTTGTTGGTATTTTTCTATACTTTTATTTCTGGTTTTGTTGATATTATTTTCTGTTTTTGAATAAATATTATTACCATCGCAGTCATTCCAGTTTGAATATAAAATTTTAGCTGTGGTCACTCGAGTTTGAATAAAAATTTTCTTGATATTATTGTTGAGTTTGGGTCTCCTTTAATTGGTAAAGTATGAAATTGATACTTTTACTTGTAAAAAAAGATAGGGATTATTTATTTATTTGTTTTGTTTTTCTTTTCCAAATTGGTGTGCTGATATAGTGGCTCAATATAGATGGAACAAACTGGAGAAATAAATATAGGTGAAAAATAATTATTTTAAGTTCAATAATCAAGGATAAAAAGGAGTAGGTACCACATAAATAACTATTGTACGCAAATGAAATAGAATAATTTAGTGAATTTTGTTACAATTCTTAATCTAGTGCAACTGTTTGAATTAGCCCTTTTTATAATTAATATAGTAACGAAATTATTAAATATTAATTCCAAAAACAAACACATCTTATACTAACCCCCCCCCCCCCCCCCCCCCCCCCCCCCAAAAAAGAACAAGTAATTAGATTTTCTTTGTCGCAGTAAATATTTTCAGGCAGGAAAACGATTTTCGCATTTTATGGCATATATGATATTTACGGAAAATTTAGACAATAAAAACTATTTTTTTTACGAATAGAAAAGTTTACCCCTTTCTTTCTTTCTTCTTTTTATTTTTTTATTTTTTTATTTTTTTATTTATTTTGCAAAAAATGACTTACGAAATATAAATCTATAAATTATTTTATGGAAAATAATTTTTCCCCCTTACCAAAGTTTTTCTAAGTTCTAATCACAAAAAAAATTTTTCAAAATAAATATTAGAGATTTTTTAAAATTTTTAAGTACATTATATTGTATTTATATTTAGATTTTATACTTTTTTTTTTCTAATTTTAATTCCATTCTTTATATTTTTTAAAAATTCAATTCTATTATTTTGTATTTTTTTTAAAATTTTTTTAACAGATTAATTAATACAAATTTCGGATCTATGTCTTATAATTTAGAATCCACCTGGATCCATAATTTCGCTACTCAGATTCATAATTTTTTTTGCAGATCCGAGTGTTATGGTTCTTGTGGATCCGGGCCGGATCCTGACTCTTTTGCCATCCCTAAACGTGTCAAATATATGAAAATATATTTTAAAAAATATTTTTAAGCGATAGTCAATATCTAAAATCACATTACTTTTCGAAAATGATTTTCATACAAAATATTTTACTTATAAAAATAATTTATAAAGAAAAAAAACACCCTATGTGTTTTATTTTTTTATTTTACGCACCCTAACACACTCTATTCCCATGCTTGCATGATCACAAAAAAATAAAATTTCTCCATTAAAGCTTGTGTGCGAAAATTTGATCATTGACTTTTTGTTATCCTTGAGATTTTTTTATAATTATAATGCTATATGGTATTGTAATTAAAAAGTGTGATAAATAAATGATAATTTATAAATAATGATATATATGTATGTGTGTATATGTATTTATGTATTTATGTATGTATGTATGTGTATGTATGTATGTATGTATGTATTGTGTGTAATTTTATTTTACGTTCAAAAAAATTCACTACAATTTTTTAATAAAACTCATTTTTTAAGAAAAAAACATGATTAATAATTATAATTTTATCGTTAACTAAATAATAAAATCAAAATATAATTTTATAATCTTATTACATACAAACCACAATACTAAATAACACCTAAGTCAATAACATAATTATTACAAATTATTTGTTTACTGTGTTCTTACAACCGAATTTGAACAAGCAGTAAACCGAACAGAAATAAACAACAACGAAACAATAAAACAGAATACAATCAAACAGAAGACAATTAGCGACAGGAACAGTAAAACAATGAAGAATTCCGAGGCTTGTTGAAGCGAGCAACAATGTCCTTAAAACAAATTCGCCCCCTATCGAAGGTGCAGTAGAACTTGAGACGGTTGTTTCCCAGGATGCAACGGAAACAAACAAGTATGGGCACCACCAATCTTGTTTTCAACGAACCACAAAGTGTTTTGAACTCTCCCAAAAGATTTTCGAAATTCCAGTATTACAGCTTGTGTGTTCTCTGTGTGTGTGTCCCAAAAACGAAAATCCTTTTCTATTAAAAGAAATTATAATGCCAATTAAATCTCATCAATGAGAGGCTTTTCATTTGTTGTAACCATCAAACTAATTAAATTAGTTGTTATGGAATTCAAAAGGTTTGGAAAAAATAAAGAGACATCCAAAAATTGGCTGGGCCAAGCCGCACAATTTGGTCCGGCATTCGTGTACGCAGGACACGCGGGTGCACACGAGCCAAGCTTGATTCGGATTTGATTTGCACCCCCCCCCCGCGCACGTAGAGAGAGCCTCTATCCTTATAACTCTTACCCATCTACATATGAGCAATCATATATAAGCATAATTTTCCTCTATAGCTTTCCCATATGGGACAAGCTAACTTCTCTTTATTTTCCAAACCATTGGGTGAACTTTGAGCAACAATTTCTCATTCACCCAAGCACCATTTTAAGCATATGAATATACCATTTCGAAGTACTCACGGAGGAGTATCCGAATCATTCAATAACAACCACTAACACGAAGTGGACCATGGTTAAAATTGAGCCTCAAAATGCTTACTCATAAGCATTTTTCCAACAATCCCCCACATGAATGAAATTGGCGAAAAACGTCGAATAAAATTATTTTATAAAACATTTTATTTTGACCTAGAAGAGTTCAACGGTTCAACACCTGCATAGGATAGGTAGGCCTCAGCTGTTGAACCTTCCCTTGTGAAAATATATCTCATTTACTGGCCGACAGTGGACGCGATGTCATTGAACTGTACTGCCGTTCATGTAAATGGAGAATATATATCACACAGATATTTAACCTAACACATCTGAGTTCTCATTATTATGTTCATTTTGGCCATGAACATCAACCTGGTTCTGCAAGAGTTTCTAAGAATTGAGCCCGTACAATTCCCTTTGAAGCGGCCCCACTTCTCTCTCACATAGGTGATTTCTTATTTAAGAGCATCTCGTAATACTCTGCTCGGATTCCCGACGCATAAGAATCATTAAAAGCCTTTGCTTAACCTCAATCCATACGAGCATCACTGTTTCATTTCACCATAGGAATGGACTAGAGGGTAACCCCCACAGTGAACCAATTATGTCTTTTACGAGTAGGTTGTCCCATTGAACCTAGATCTTGGGATCTCCAGTCAACAAGGTTGGGTTTTCCTTCGTAATAAACATTTATCTAATGGGCTTTAGTCCCATTCCCCTCGATGATTTCACAACCAACTCTCTATTTAACCCTTTGGTTAGCGGATCCGCAATGTTATCCTTTGACTTTACATAGTCAATCGAAATAACTCCAGTAGAGAGTAATTGTCTAACGGTATTGTGTCTACGACGAATATGTCTAGACTTACCATTATACATATTGTTATGTGCCCTTCCAATTGCAGATTGACTATCGCAATGAATGCAAATTGCTGGCACTGGCTTAGGCCAACTTGGAATATCCTCTAGAAAATTTCGAAGCCATTCTGCTTCTTCAGCACACTTGTCTAATGCAATGAATTCTGATTCCATTGTAGATCTGGCTATCACAGTCTGTTTGGAGGATTTCCATGATATAGCTGCACCTGCTAGTGTAAACACATAGCCACTGGTAGACTTTGAGTCTTTCATGTCAGATATCCAATTAGCATCACTGTATCCTTCGACTACAGCTGGATATCTATGATAGTGCAACCCATAATTACGAGTAAAACGTAAGTACCTAAGTACTCTCACTATTGCTTTCCAGTGATCAACCCCTGGATTACTCGTATATCTGCTGAGCTTGTTTACTGTACAGGCTATATCAGGCCTTGTACAACTCGATAGATACATCAAACTCCCGATCACTCTAGAGTATTCTACTTGAGATATACCATCTCCCCTATTCTTTGATAGATGTAGACTCACATCTAAAGGAGTTCTAGCCACAGCAGAATCATCATTGTTGAATTTACCAAGAATCTTGTCCACATAGTGCGACTGATCAAGAATAAGTCCATCAGGACTTCTCGAGATCTTTATTCCCAGAATGACATCTGCTAGACCCATGTCTTTCATGTCAAACTTGGATTTCAGCATATTCTTGGTAGATTTCACCATTTTAACATTGCTCCCGACAATCAATATGTCATCAACGTAGAGACATAAAATGACATAGCCAACTTCTGTCTCTCTGACATAAATGCATTTATCACATTCATTGATTTTGAAACCATTTGCCAACATGGTGTCATCAAACTTTTTATGCCACTGTTTCGGAGCTTGTTTCAATCCATACAAGGATTTAAACAACTTACAGACTTTTTTCTTGTCCTGGAGCTATAAAGCCTTCAGGTTGTTCCATGTAGATTTCTTCATCTAAATCTCCATTCAGAAAGGCTGTTTTCACATCCATCTGATGTACCTCAAGATTGCGCAAAGCTGCAATCGCTACTATCATCCTTATGGAATTTATCCTCGTTACAGGAGAATAAGTATCAAAGTAATCAAGACCTTCACGTTGTCTGTAACCTTTAATTACAAGTCTTGCTTTGTACTTATCAATTGATCCATCTGCCTTCATTTTCTTTTGAAAATCCACTTGGACCCTAAAGGTTTACATCCTGGAGGAAGATCCACTAACTCCCAGGTGTGATTTTGTAAGATGGATTCAATTTCACTATTGATGGCATCTTTCCACAAAGCACCATCAGCTGACCTTACAGCTTCGTTATAGCTTTGAGGATCATTTTCTAGCAAAAATGTCAGAAAATCTGGACCAAATGATTTTTCCGTTCTAGCTCTTTTGCTACGCCTTTGTTCAAGTTCAACAACTTGTTGATCCTCTGGAACATTTATTTGTTCTCGGTCCTGACTATCTTCAATGATAGTCTCATGTGCCCGTTTGTGCACATTTGAATTCGAATTAGTTTTACAAGGAAAAACGTATTCGAAAAAGGATGCATTCCTCGACTCCATTATCGTATTCTTGTGAATATCTGGTATATTAGACTCATGCACAAGAAATCGATAAGCATTACTGTTATGTGCATATCCTATGAAAATGCAATCAACAGTTTTTGGTCCTATCTTCACCTTTTTAGGTGGAGGAATAACTACCTTGGCAAGACACCCCCACACTCGTAGGAATTTATAGGAAGGTGCTCTTCCTTTCCACATCTCATAAGGAGTTTTCCCTGCTTCTTCCGTCGTGGTACCTTATTTAAAAGGTAATTAGCTGATAAGACAGCTTTCCCCACATATTCTGAGGTAAGCCAGAGCTGATTAACATAGCGTTCATCATCTCTTTCAAGGTACGATTCTTCCGTTCGCAATCCCATTGGATTGAGGTGAATAAGGAGCTGTGGTTTGATGTATGATTCCATTTTTCACAAAGTGATTCAAAAGGGAAAACATACTCACCACCACGATCACTTCTTAACTCCTTAATTCTTTTATTCAGTTGGTTCTCAACTTCATTCTTATAGAGATAAATTTCTCTATAGCTTCGTCCTTGCTTTTCATCAAATACACATAGCAAAATCTTGTGCAATCATCAATAAAGGTAATAAAATATTTATTACCGCCTCTCGATTGTATTGAATTAAAATCACATACATCGGTATGAATAAGATCAAGTGGTTCAGAGTTTCTTTCAATACTATGAAAAGATGATCTAGTTAGTTTTGCCTCAACACAAGTATCACACTTATGTTTGTTATCAATTTTAAAATTGGGAATGTGATTCATGTTAATTAATTTCCGCAATGAATTAAAATTAACATGTCCTAATCTACCATGCCATAGATTAGAGTACTCAACAATATAAGCAGAAGAACTAGCTTTATTGATATTTTTGGGTTTAACAACCATTACATTGAGCTTAAAGAGCCCATCAGTTACATACCTTTTCCCACATACATCCCATTTTTAGTCAAAACACTTTATCAGACTCGAACACCATCCGGAATCCATGCTTGTTCAGAAGCGATCCAGACACAAGATTCTTCCGTATTTCTGGTACATACAGTACGTTGTTCAAAGTCAACTCTTTCCCAGAGGTCATCTTCAGAATCACCTTCCTTGACCTTCAATCTCAGATGTTGCTGAATTTCCCATATATTTTTTTCCCCATTACCAGCAGGCTCAAATGAAGAAAACATGCTCTTGTCCGAGCACACATGTCGAGTGGCACCAGTGTCAATCCACCACTCTCTTGGGGAGAACCCACCAGATTCACCTCAGAAACCACAGCAGAAAGGTTAATGTCTGAACATCTTGAGTCATATTTTCCATCACATTAGCCTCTTGTTTCTTTTCTTCTTCGGCAGTCTGCACTCAGAAGACTTGTGACCCATTTTTTCACAGTTGAAGCATTCTTCCTTGAAACTTGGATTTCTTGGAAACTCCTCATTTAGGGCTCATCTTTGACCCTTTGTTTTTGGGTTCTTGTTCTTATTGCCATGTTCAACAACATTTGCTTTGGCCTCATGAGATATTCTCTATTGTCAGATACTCGGTTATCTTCCTCAATTCTAAGCTTAAGAACCAAGTCTTCAATGCTCATTTCTTTTCGCTTATGCTTTAGATAACTCTTGAAATCTTTCCAACCTGGTGGTAGTTTTTCAATTATCGAGGCTACTTGGAAGGTTTCACTTAAACCATCCCTCAGCATGAATTTCTGCTAGAATAATTTGCAATTCTTGTACTTGCTTAACACAGTTTTGGAATCAACCATCTTAAAATCTAGGAATCGGCCTACGACAAATTTCTTAGTACCGGCATCCTCAGTTTTATATTTTCGATCTAAAGATTCCCAAAGCCCTTTTGCTGTTTTCATTCCGGCGTACACACTGTACAAGGAATCACTCAGCCCATTTAGCACATAATTCCTACATAGGAATTCAGAATGTTTCCAAGCTTCGATCGCACTGATCACTTGGATATCAATCTCACCCTCGCGGGTACATGAGCATCTTCTTTTAGAAACCTCGCAAGGTTCAATGTGGTCAAGTAGAAAAACATTTTCTGTTGCCACCGTTTGAAATTCTGACCACTGAATTTTTCAGGTTTTTTCCGCAGCAGGATTGACATGGCTCACATGTCCAACAGGTTGTCTAGCCATAGAGGCAGCAACACCTTGGCCAGCCACAGCGGCTGCCAAATTAAGCCCAGAGGCTGAAGCAGTTGGCCAGCCGAAGAGGCTGCCACTGCAGTTTGGCCAGCCACAGGGGCTGCCACAAATTCTGGCCAGCCGAAGAGGCTGCCACATTCGGATCTACTGTGTTTGGACTGTTTTCCATATCCACAGAGTTCGAATTTGTTTTAAGACTATTACAAATATTTGTTTACTGTGTTCTTACAACCGAATTTGAACAAGTAGTAAACCGAACAGAAAAAAACAACAACGAAACAATAAAACAGAATAATACAATCAAACAGAAGACAATTAGCGACAGGCACAGTAAAAAAATGAAGAATTCCGAGGCTTGTTGAAGTGAGCAACAATGTCCTTAAAACAAATTCGCCCCCTACCGAAGGTGCAGTAGAACTTGAGACGGTTGTTTCCCAGGATGCAACGGAAACAAACAAGTAGGGCACCACCAATCTTGTTTTCAACGAACCATAAGTGTTTTGAACTCTTCCCAAAAGATTTTCGAAATTCCAGTATTACAGTTGTGTGTTCGTGTGTGTGTGTCCCAAAAACGAAAATCCTTTTCTATTAAAAGAAATTATAATGCCAATTAAATCTCATCAATGAGAGGCTTTCACTTGTTGTAACCATCAAACTAAATAAATTAGTTGTTATGGAATTCAAAAGGTTGGAAAAAAAAAAAGAGACATCCAAAAATTGGCTGGGCCAAGCCCGCACAATTTGGTCCGGCATTCGTGCACGCAGGACACGCGGGTGCACACGAGCCAAGCTTGATTCGGATTTGATTTGCACCCCCCACGTGCACGTAGAGAGAGCCTCTATGCTTATAACTCTTACCCCTCTACATATGAGCAATCATATATAAGCATACTTTTTCCTCTATAGCTTTCCCATATGGGCAAGCTAACTTCTCTTTATTTTCCAACACCATTGGGTGAACTTTGAGCAACAATTTCTCATTCACCCAAGCATCATTTTAAGCATATGAATATACCATTTCGAAGTACTCACGGAGGAGTATCCGAATCATTCAATAACAACCACTAACACGAAGTGGACCATGCTTAAAATTGAGCCTCAAAATGCTTACTTATAAGCATTTTTCCAACAATCCCCCACATGAATGAAATTGGCGAAAAACGTCGAATAAAATTTTTTATAAAACTTTTTATTTGACCTAGAGAGTTCAACGGTTCAACACCTGCATAGGATAGGTAGTTCAGCTTTGAACCTTCCCTTGTGAAAATATATCTCATTACTGGCTGACAGTGGAGCGATGTCATTGAACTGTACTGCCATTATGTAAATGGAGACATATATCACACAGATATTTAACCTAACACATCTGAGTTCTCATTATTATGTTCATTTTGGCCATGAACATCAACCTGGTTCTGCAAGAGTTTCTAAGAATTGAGCCCGTACAATTCCCTTTGAAGCGGCCCCACTTCTCTCTCACATAGGTGATTTCTTATTAAGAGCATCTCATAATACTCTGCTCGGATTCCGACGCATAAGAATCATTAAAAGCCTTTGCTTAACCTCAATCTATACGAGTATCACTGTTTCATTTCACCATAGGAATGGACTAGAGGTTAACCCACAGTGAACCAATTATGTCTTTTACGAGTAGGTTGTCCCATTGAACCTAGATCTTGGGATCTCCAGTCAACAAGCTTGGGTTTTCCTTCGTAATAAACATTTATCTAATGGGCTTTAGTCCCATTCCCCTCGATGATTTCACAACCAACTCTCTATTTAACCCTTTGGTTAGCGGATCCGCAATGTTATCCTTTGACTTTACATAGTCAATCGAAATAACTCCAGTAGAGAGTAATTATCTAACGGTATTGTGTCTACGATGAATATGTCTAGACTTACCATTATACATATTGTTATGTGCCCTTACAATTGCAGATTGACTATTGCAATGAATGTAAATTGCTGGCACTGGCTTAGGCCAACTTGGAATATCCTCTAGAAAATTTTGAAGCCATTCTGCTTCTTCAGCACACTTGTCTAATGCAATGAAATCCGATTCCATTATAGATCTGGCTATCACAGTTTGTTTGGAGGATTCCATGATATAGCTGCACCTGCTAGTGTAAACACATAGCCACTTGTAGACTTTGAGTCTTCATGTCAGATATCCAATTAGCATCACTGTATCCTTCGACTACAGCTGGATATCTATGATAGTGGCAACCCATAATTACGAGTAAAATGTAAGTACCTAAGTACTCTCACTATTGCTTTCCAGTGATCAACCCCTGGATTACTCGTATATCTGCTGAGCTTGTTTACTGTACAGGCTATATCAGGCCTTGTACAGCTCGATAGATACATCAAACTCCCGATCACTCTAGAGTATTCTGCTTGAGATATTACCCTCCCCTATTCTTTGATAGTTGTAGAGTCTCACATCTAAAGGAGTTGTAGCCACAGCAAAATCATCATTGTTGAATTTACCAAGAATCTTGTCCACATAGTGCGACTGATTAAGAATAAGTCCATCAGGATTTCTCGAGATCTTTATTCCCAGAATGACATCTGCTAGACCCATGTCTTTCATGTCAAACTTGGATTTCAACATATTCTTGGTAGATTTCACCATTTTAACATTGCTCCCGACAATCAATATGTCATCAACGTAGAGACATAAAATGACATAGCCAACTTCCGTCTCTCTGACATAAATGCATTTATCACATTCATTGATTTTGAAACCATTTGCCAACATGGTGTCATCAAACTTTTTATGCCATTGTTTCGGAGCTTGTTTCAATCCATACAAGGATTTAACTAACTTGCAGACTTTCTTTCCTTGTCCTGGAGCTATAAAGCCTTCAGGTTGTTCCATGTAGATTTCTTCATCTAAATCTCCATTCAGAAAGGCTGTTTTCACATCCATCTGATGTACCTCAAGATTGCGCAAAGCTGCAATCGCTACTACCATCCTTATGGAATTTATCCTGGTTACAGGAGAGTAAGTATCAAAGTAATCAAGACCTTCACGTTGTCTGTAACCTTTAATTACAAGTCTTGCTTTGTACTTATCAATTGATCCATCTGCATTCATTTTTCTTTTGAAAATCCACTTGGACCCTAAGGTTTACATCCTGGAGGAAGATCCACTAACTCCCAGGTGTGATTTTGTAAGATGGATTCAATTTCACTATTGATGGCATCTTCCACAAAGCACCATCAGCTGACCTTAACAGTTTCGTTATAGCTTTGAGGTTCATTTTCTAGCAAAAATGTCAGAAAATCTGGACCAAATGATTTTTCCGTTCTAGCTCTTTTGCTACGCCTTTGTTCAAGTTCAACAACTTGTTGATCTCTGGAACATTTATTTGTTCTCGGTCCTGACTATCTTCAATGATAGTCTCATGTGCTCGTTTGTGCACATTTGAATTCGAATTTGTTTTACAAGGAAAAACGTATTCGAAAAAAGGATGCATTCCTCGACTCCATTATCGTATTCTTGTGAATATCTGGTATATTAGACTCATGCACAAGAAATCGATAAGCATTACTGTTATGTGCATATCCTATGAAAATGCAATCAACATTTTTTGGTCCTATCTTCACCTTTTTAGGTGGAGGAATAACTACCTTGGCAAGGACACCCCCACACTAATAGGAATTTATAGGAAGGTGCTCTTCCTTCCACATCTCATAAGGAGTTTTTCCTGCTTCTTTCCGTGGTACCTTATTTAAAAGGTAATTAGCTGATAAGACAGCTTCTCCCCACATATTCTGAGGTAAGCCGGAGCTGATTAACATAGCGTTCATCATCTTTTTCAAGGTACGATCTTCCGTTCCGCAATCCCATTGGATTGAGGTGAATAAGGAGCCGTGGTTCGATGTATGATTCCATTTTGTTCACAAAGTGATTCAAAAGGGAAAACATACTCACCACCACGATCACTTCTTAACTCCTTAATTCTTTTATTCAGTTGGTTCTCAACTTCATTCTTATAGAGAATAAATTTCTCTATAGCTTCATCCTTGCTTTTCATCAATACACATAGCAAAATCTTGTGCAATCATCAATAAAGGTAATAAAATATTTATTACCGCCTCTCGATTGTATTGAATTAAAATCACATACATCGGTATGAATAAGATCAAGTAGTTCAGAGTTTCTTTCAATACTATGAAAAGATGATCTAGTTAGTTTTGCCTCAACACAGTATCACACTTATGTTTGTTATCAATTTTAAAATTGGGAATGTGATTCATATTAATTAATTTCCGCAATGAATTAAAATTAACATGTCCTAATCTACCATGCCATAGATTAGAATACTCAACAATATAAGCAGAAGAACTAGCTTTATTGATATTTTTGGGTTTAACAACCATTACATTGAGCTTAAAGAGCCCATCAGTTACATACCCTTTTCCCACATACATTCCATTTTTAGTCAAAACAACTTTATCAGACTCGAACACCATCCGGAATCCATGCTTGTTCAGAAGCGATCCAGACACAAGATTCTTCCGTATTTCTGGTACATACAGTACGTTGTTCAAAGTCAACTCTTCCCAGAGGTCATCTTCAGAATCACCTTTCCTTGACCTTCAATCTCAGATGTTGCTGAATTTCCCATATATATTTTTTCCCCATTACCAGCAGGCTCAAATGAAGAAAACATGCTTTTGTCGAGCACACATGTCGAGTGGCACCAGTGTCAATCCACCACTCTCTTGGGTTAGAACCCACCAGATTCACCTCAGAAACCACAGCAGAAAGGTTAACGTCTGAAACATCTTGAGTCATATTTTCCACCACATTAGCCTCTTGTTTCTTTTTCTTCTTCGGCACTCTGCACTCAGAAGACTTGTGACCCATTTTGTCACAGTTGAAGCATCTTCCTTGAAACTTGGATTTCTTGGAAACTCCTCATTTAGGGCTCATCTTTGACCCTTTGTTTTTGAGGTTCTTGTTCTTATTGCTATGTTCAACAACATTTGCCTTAGCCTCATGAGATATTCCTCTATTATCAGATACTCGGTTATCTTCCTCAATTCTAAGCTTAAGAACCAAGTCCTCAATGCTCATTTCTTTTCGCTTATGCTTTAGATAACTCTTGAATTCTTTCCAACCTGGTGGTAGTTTCTCAATCATCGAGGCTACTTGGAAGGTTTCACTTAAACTCATTCCTTCAGAATGAATTTCTGCTAGAATAATTTGTAGTTCTTGTACTTGGCTTAACACAGTTTTGGAATCAACCATCTTAAAATCTAGGAATCGGCCTACGACAAATTTCTTAGTACCGGCATCCTCAGTTCTATATTTTCGATCTAAAGATTTCCAAAGCCCTTTTGCTGTTTTCATTCCGGCGTACACACTGTACAAGGAATCACTTAGCCCATTTAGAACATAATTCCTACATAGGAATTCAGAATGTTTCCAAGCTTCGATCGCACTGATCACTTGCATATCAATCTCACCCTCTGTGGGTACATGAGCATCTTCTTTTAGAAACCTCGCAAGGTTCAATGTGGTCAAGTAGAAAAACATTTTCTGTTGCCACCTTTTGAAATTCTGACCACTGAATTTTTCAGGTTTTTCCGCAGTAGGATTGACATGGCTCACATGTCCAACAGGTTGTCTAGCCATAGAGGCAGCAACACCTTGGCCAGCCACAGTGGCTTCCAAATTTAGCCCAGAGGCCGAAGCATGTTGGCCAGCCGAAGAGGCTGCCACTGCAGTTTGGCCAGCCACAGGGGCTGCCATAACATTCTGGCCAGCCGAAGAGGCTGCCACATTCGGATCTACTGTGTTTGGACTGTTTTCCATATCCATAGAGTTCGAATTTGTTTTAAGACTATTACAAATTATTTGTTTACTGTGTTCTTACAACCGAATTTGAACAAGCAGTAAACCGAACAGAAAATAAACAACAACGAAACAATAAAACAGAATACAATCAAACAGAAGACAATTAGCGACAGGAATAGTAAAACAATGAAGAATTCCGAGGCTTGTTGAAGCGAGCAACAATGTCCTTAAAACAAATTCGCCCCCTACCGAAGGTGCAGTAGAACTTGAGACGGTTGTTTCCCAGGATGCAACTGAAACAAACAAGTATGGGCACCACCAATCTTGTTTTCAACGAACCACAAAGTGGTTTGAACTCTCCCAAAAGATTTTCGAAATTCCAGTATTACAGCTTGTGTGTTCTGTGTCCCAAAAACGAAAATCCTTTTCTATTAAAAGAAATTATAATGCCAATTAAATCTCATCAATGAGAGGCTTTTCATTTGTTGCCAAGCCCGCACAATTTGGTCCGGCATTCGTGTACGCAGGACACGCGGGTGCACACGAGCCAAGCTTGATTCGGATTTGATTTGCACCCCCCCCCCGCGCGCGCGTAGAGAGAGCCTCTATGCTTATAACTCTTACCCCTCTACATATGAGCAATCATATATAAGCATACTTTTTCCTCTATAGCTTTCCCATATGGGACAAGCTAACTTTCTTTATTTTCCAACACCATTGGTGAACTTGAGCAACAATTTCTCATTCACCCAAGCATCATTTTAAGCATATGAATATACCATTTCGAAGTACTCACGGAGGAATATCCGAATCATTCAATAACAACCACTAACACGAAGTGGACCATGCTTAAAATTGAGCCTCAAAATGCTTACTTATAAGCATTTTTCCAACAATAATAACTTTAAATACTAGATAATTTTTTTGAAGGAAAGTTAGTAATGTGAAGATTGTTACATTGCGAAATAAATAATTAACAATGTATCAAGATTTAATTAGAGGCGGTGCATTAGATATGTGGGTGGTAAAACGAATCAAATTTGTATCGAATCCTAAATAATCATATCAAAATAATTAGATTCGATTCATTTATTAAATAAATATAAACATCATGATTCATATTTGATTCGTTTATTAAACAAATCAAATACGAATATTCGTTTAGTCATAATATTATTCAATAAAAAAAATTATCATAATTTATTTACATTAATTCTTCATAAATATATACATATAAAAAAACGTAATTAATATATTTACTAAAAAAAACTCACCAAATATAGACAATATTATTTTTCTATGATAATTAGCCATAATTTCTCGAATCTTAATTGAAAAATAAGAATAAATAGTAAAAAAATAATAATAAAACGAATCCTAAACGAATAAATGAATTAATGAACTTAAATTCGTATTTTATTCGTTTAATAACCGAAATGAATTGAATTGAAACATTTATCAAACGAATTCATTTTTTCAAACCCGTAATCGCTTTAAAATAAATCGAATTGACGAATAAACGAATCATAACTCAAATTGCCACCCCTAGTTAGAAGTTATTGAATAAGAAATATGATTAGGTAAGTGTTTGGGTGCCAATATATATATATATTTGCATGAAAATGTTAAAATAAAATTCAAATTAAAAAAATATGAAATAGATTATCTGAAATATTTGTTTGCACACGTTTAAAATTTATGATTTATTTCAATGAGTAAGAATGGTCTGGGTTTGTCCTCACGGGTGGCTTGGTAGTGAAGGGCTTAAGACCTCATATTAAGGTTCTGAATTTGAATTCAGGGAGTGTATTTTTTATAAGAATCTAAGACAGCAGAAGATTTTACATGCTACGCTTAAGCTCGTAATGAGTGGTTTTACCGTGGATTTCCAAAAATTAAAAAAAAAAAAAAAAAAAAAAAAGAATGGTGTGGGTTTGAATTTTAATTTCAAATCAGTATTAAGAGAGTAATCATGTTTGGTAGTGGCAATGAATAATGAGTTGTCTTGTTTAATATAAAATCCTAGGAAGGTGAGAAAGTTAAGCCATTACCCCAAAAAAAAAAAGAAAAAGAAAAAAAAATCATAATCATCATCATCATCATAAAGCTAAAAAAATGTCAATGACAAGGATAAGGCAGGCTAAATTTTGCTTTCTTTTGCTCCATTCAAAAATTTCAATTGAGTGTATACTTTGTCATTAATTAAGCAAAATGGTTATGACTGTACCGAACGATTCATCAAGTTTAAAAATGGTTTTGAAGTATTGCAATCCTAAAATGATATTTAAGTTTCCTTAAACAATACGTAAATGGTATTGGAACCCGGAAGAAAATTAGGATTTTATACTTGTGATTTAAAGTAAAAGATTTAGGCTTTTATTTTGTTCGGCTGGATTGGGTTGGATCAATGGTTTGATAACACAACCCCAACCTGTCCATTGATTCTGTTGGTAATTTTCAATCTAATCAATCCAAATATTTTCTCTAATTTATCATTAATTTGACCCAATCCATCAAGTTGACCTAATTGACCGATTGGATGCCCCTATATAGGTGCGGCCGCTGTTCGGTTCAGAATCGAAACCATAACCGCTTGAAACCTCCTGTTCCAAGAATCGGTGGTTCCGATTCTAGAAACAGGAACCGAAATCATAATTTTACGTTTTGATTCCGATTCCGGAACTACAAAAAATAAAAATAAAAAATTTATTAATGAATTAGTGAAGTATATATTTTACCATGAAGATCATGATTATATTGATATTTGTATAATAATATTTATTAATATAATCTTTGTTAATTTTTTTATTAATACGATTTGGAACCGGAACCGCCAGTGCCGACTCCAGAACCAAACAATAATTTTACGGTTCGATTTCGAAACCGAAACCATCGGTTCCGGAACCACCGCTAGGCGTACGCCTATAAGAGGGCAATCATGTTTGTTAGTGCTAATGAATAATTATCGGTAAGAGTTGTCTTATTTAATGTAAAATTCTAAGAAGTGAGATAGTCATTATTATTTTTTTGAAAAGCAGTGAGATAGTTAATTAATTATAAAATAATAGGAAAAAAAGAAGAAAACATCATCACTATAATTAAAAAAGGAAAAAAAATTATAAAGGCAAAAAAATAATGACAAGGATAAGACGGAGTAAATTTCGCTCCTTTCATTTGCTTCACCATAATATTTCAATTGAGGCCATTGCTAACGAAGACCCTATATATCAGACAGGGGCATTGTCACTACCCCTCTTTAGAACGGGTCCAATTTTAGAAAAGGGTTCACAAACCACTTCAGTTCGAACACCTATATGTCATGTAATTGAACCAAAAGTTCGTAAATAAAAAATAATATTCCATAAAATACAATCCAATAAATCCCAAATAAATGTTTACACCAAAAATGTCTAAAAGATGAAAGTTGTCTGAAATATTCTATCTCAAAAATCAAATGAAATGCCTATACCAACCCTACTGACGGCTGTGGCAAACGAGTCAAATCCTGGTACTGAATAATGTTACTGATGCGTTGGCGAACTACCTGAGATGTATGGGAAATGGGGTGGGGGGGAGGGGGTGAGCTTAAAGAGCTCAGTAAATAAAAATACTCGTACTCTCAACATGACCTCACCAACAATATATATATATATATATATGAAAAACAATAGTTAACATATATAAAAAAGCTAACTCAGGCAAAACATACTCACAACAACACATCTCAATCAAACAAGGTTTGCTATCCGGATTCGGTATAATAATGGATTGAAATTATTGGGAGAGTCCTTCTCTTACCCCCAAGGTTTCCCACCATATACTCTCGCATAAATTTACAAGAGGGGGATTGAACCACAAGCCTCTGCTAATCTCGCATAATCCCGCATATCTGACCATTATCATACTAAATCCGGCAGCATAACAACAATCTCACATAGCATCCAATGTAAGACGTCTCATCGCATTTCATCCATCAACTCATCTCAAAATCACATAATATTCAAATACTTCGATTTATAGTACAAGCATACAATTTTACCCAAAATTTGTATTCACAATTTATGTTCTCATGCTATCGATTTTTCAATCAATTTTCCAACATATATTCATTTTTCATGTTTATAGAGATTGTATAATGGAATGATTCTTTATCAGTCATTATATTATAATGAAATGATATGAGCCGCTAATTAAGCCACATAAAGATAGCGTTTAAATACATTAAATCTCTTAATCCTAACCATTGGTTGCCTTCTCTTTCCTCCCACACCATTGTGCTTTATAATATAGATATATAAAAGTATATTTATATTATATTACGCAAACTCACATATCAAACATCAATCAACAAATATTTATGTTAAGGGAATCATCGTGCTTTGCACTTACCTCAATCCACACAAAACTCTATATATCTATATGTACTCGCTAAAATCTGAAAAAAAAAAAGTATAAAATTACGATCAGGTTCCTATATTTTACTAAAATTATGGTTTTACCCTTAAACTTTTCAAATTTGTAATTTAACCCCAATACTATCCAATATTATCAATTTAGTCCCAAACTTCTCATTTATCACCTATTACTCACTAGAAATTAGAATTCATGTATTTAAGTCCCTAAACATGCCAAATTACGAATAACTCCAAAACTCTCAAAATCTTACAAATACATCCCTAAAACTGTAAAATATAACGTACCGAGCTCCAACGACTTCAAAATTTCAAAATGAGGTGATCAATGGACATAACATGTCATCGGGATCACAACGGTAGTGGTGGTAATGGCGGATGCTTGGTGGTCACCGACGAACAATCGAACATTAACTCTCATTTTCGGCTCATTTCATGACAACCGAAGGTCCAAATTGGGCAAATGAGGTGTCTAACCTGTGTATCTCGATGAGGGGAAGATTATGATATGGGAGGTGTTGTTAGCGCACGGTGAAGCGTGAGGCACGTGAAGCGGCATCGCGGCGGCGCGTGAGGGCGCTTGATGAGGATTCCGGCAATCAGTCTGTGGGCGTTGGCTTCGTCTTGGAGAGGAGATTCTCTTGAAGTGGTCACTCGTCGGAAAATATGACTGGAATATGACAAACGAGCCATTTCTCTCTCCTGTCCACAGTTTCTCTCTCTTATGCATTTTCTCTCTCTACTGGTTCAACTATCTCTCTGATTGCTCACTGATTTCTAGAAAAATTATCTCTAATAAACTACTTACTCTCAATTACTTCACACCAAGCACACACACACTAAAGAATAGTTAGGGTTAGATATTATTTTAAATAGGGAGATGGTTGAGTTTTATTATGAAAGTGGGTATATGGTTACAATATTTTAAGGGGATAAGAATTCCTATTTATTTGAAATAAAAGATAGAGACATAGTCTCACATGCATGGTAGCCAAAGATTACTTTGCAGCTAAACATAATTTTTTTCTTAAAGGGACAATTGGTTTTTGTTACTGGTTTTCCTTTAAAATAATATTAAAATATTAATAAATATTAAGATTGCGTGTTTTTGTTAAAAATCACAGGTTGATGGTAAAAGTTACATGATAATGGTTAAAAGTTTCATATCAGTAAAGTTTTATTTGATTTTGAGGTTTGAGAATGTATGGTAAAATTAATAATTGTGTTTATGAAGAAGTATAAAGACAATATATGGTTATTAAAAACACCATTTTACCATACCATTCATAATACTCCATTATCATGCTCCTAAACATAACAAGGTAATTAAATTATTTTACTTTACCTCTCATTACTGTTGTGATTCTCTGATCACTGAAGAGTGTTGTTAGTTCCATTTTTATTGGGAATGTCAGTAAAAAAAAATAAGTTCAATTGAATCTTGAAGAACATGGAGCAATTAGACTGATATTTGGCAAAATTGGAGCAAATTCATTAGTGTTGCGTTCGTTGAAACATTCAAACGTGTGGCGTTAGTGACACGTTCGTGGTTGGGTTCGAATCAAATATTTCAGAGAGTGCGTTCGAGTAAGCATTCGAACGAAATATTCCAGAGAGCAAACGTTTATGGTGTGTTCGAGTAAGCGTCCAAGTGAACCTTTCCAGAGAGCACACATTCATGACGTGTTCGAGTGGCGTTCGAACGTCCGTATGGAACTGAGTTATTTTGGACGTGTTTTTAACCTAATTTGGTATTGGGAAGCCTCTCTTTAAACCCTATCTATATAAAAAAACATATATCCACCTTCCCCCACTATTGAAAACATATTCTCTCAAAGCTGTAAACCTTCGTATCTTTTAAACTTCCTGTTCATCACCTTGAAGACTCATTTAAATCTCTCATCTTCATTTCTTTGGTGAAATAGATCTTTGTTTCACTATCAACACAACCAAACCTAATTTCATAACCTTTCAGAGTTCTCAAGGAGGAAGATTGGTAGTCGGAGTTCCAGCATGCTTGCACAATTGATCCCATCATAGACTTCCAAAGTTCTGAAGAAACGGTGGGATACGGGGTTGAGGAGTTCTTCGAGTTCTTACAGTATAGAGATACTAGAGTCGGTGGATTTGCCACCATAGGTCTTTTACCATAGCTGTAAGTTTTTCTCTTGATAGTGGATTTGGACGGGTAGCCAAGATACCCGGAGTGGTTTTTACTTGCATGAGTTTTCCACTTAGTCACCAAAATAACAATGTTGATTTTGTGTGATTGATTTATTTATTGCATTATTTTTATTTATGTTGAATTATAATTACTAGACTTAAGGGTGTTTGTGAATTTAATTAATCCATAGAAATAATATCTAGGATTTGTCTTAAAATATTGTGAAAAATTCCGCATAGGGTCAGAACCTTGGATAAACACGAACTTTCAATTGGTATTAGAGCCTAAACTCGATCTTTGACCCATTTAACTATGGAAAGAAGTCAACCCATTAATTGTCCCCCATTGACATAATATTTACATTGGAAGGTTTGCATGAGAGCATTCCTTAAATCCTTAGATGAGAGGGTCTGGATGATAGTTGAGTAGGAGTGGAAACCTCATGTGGTTATAATTGATAAGGTCTCTTCCTCTAAAGACAAACTGACCTGGACCAAGGATGAATTTGATGCAAGCAAGAGGAACAACAAAGAAATTAATGTCATACATGGTGTTTTGTGCTAAGTTGAATTTAGAAGAATCTCTATGTGTGAGATAGCCCAGGATGCTTAGGACATCCTAAAGACTATGAATGAGGGCACACTATCTTTTAAAAAAAACAGACTCCAGGATCTTGCTACTAGGTTTGAGTCGCCAGACTGAAGGATGATAAGGCCTTTGATGAATTATACGCTAAGATTAACGATATCGTTAACTCAAGCTTTAACCTAAGTGAGATTTTCCCTACCAGTAGGATAGTTAAGAAATGTTGGACAATTATGACCCATAACATCACTATTTGTAAAAGACATTGTGTTTTTATACAAAGTAACAATGTGACAGAGGAAATTGCTATTTTATCATTTTGTAACTAGATTACTTGGCTATATAAATGATAAAAATCTATATGTTTAAACCAGATTAATAAGATATGAGACGGTATTAATTCATGAATGGTTTAATCATTAAATATACTTAGTAGTAGTATTATCGAGACTGGACATCGATAATGCGGAATAGACTAGTATTACACTTGTGCGCGTTATGGAAGCTTAACGACATAGTTCTTATATATTTAAGTATTGGATACTTATGCAAGTGTGATAAGAGGTTCTATTAGCCGTTGGAACTGGAAAATCGTCGCTCTGGCTAGACCCCTAAAAGTCCCATTGGTATTATGAATATGTGTCTATGGGAATTCGAATCAGGGTAGGTGTATGTGATCTTTAACCTGAGACTTACATCACTAATAATTGCAACAATCAGTCTACTTTTGTTTTGGTCGTCCGGAGCTTTAACACCATATGTGTACGCCTCTTCTGGGTTTATTGAGAATCATAGTGTATTGGGTGTGATATCAAGATGAGAGTATCATTTCAGTCATATAGAGATGATGATTACACAGGATACGGTACTAGTATTCTTAAATGCTGCAGCTATCGGGATAATATGACTAGGTCATGATTATCCGATTACATATACTAGTTATGAGGGATCCGATATATGTTTCGTACGGGGCATACACAGAGCCAGTCCTAGGCCTAGCATGTGACATTCGATACTGGATCGTATTACGTAATACTTTGTATAACTACGCATGATACAAATTATATAATCTTCGTTGAATATTTCTGGAGAATTGGGTAGGCACGGTGCTTTGCTAGAAGCCAACCATGTCTTGTAAATCGGTGAGAATGTGGTACGGGATAAGCACATGTCGGATAGTCTTACAACCGTATTTACTTCCAACATATCAAGGGATCCATTCGATCGCTTCCCAAAGATTCACCATTGATATTTGACTCAAACAGAATTAATCTGCGATTAATTATAAGAGAGAAAATTAATATGTGATTAATTACGGTAAGAATTTATCTGTGATTAAATTCGTCTAGAAGAGAGAACGCGATTAATTTAGAATTAATCGATTAATAATATATCAAATATATTAATTGAAATTGGATTTCAATACGGAATTAAAATTGGATTTTAATTCGGGCGAACGAATTAATTTAGAATTAATTCGTTAGCGACTATCGTAATAATTTTGCTAGACATTATTATTTAATTAAATTGGATTTAATTATGTCGTGACAGAATAAGATTAAACAAACCCGGGCCCAGAGTGTGTTGTGTAGGCCAACTTGAATTTTGAATTTAAAGTGGTGGGACCCATTTTACTTACATCACTTGTCACAAAGTTGATGGAAGTAGTTGGATGCATTTAATGTATTTTTCTTTCCAACACACTTAGTTTGGTTTTTGGAAAATATAACACTAACTTGGTTTTGAAAACACAAGACAACACAAAAAAACTTCTCTCTTTCCTCATAGTGGACGTAGCTTCTTCTCTCCCAACTATAATTTTTGCTTCAAAAATTCACCATTGCTAGCACTTTGAGAGTTAAGGTAAACTCACCTAAGCGTTTGGAACTCATAATCAAAGATTGGAGCTTGTACTATTGGATAATTATGACCCATACCATCACTATTTGTACACATCACGGTGTTGCTGTACAAATTAACTATATGACAAAGGAGATTGCACTCTTATCATTTGTGATTGGATCACCTAGATATATAAATGATAGGAGATCCATATGATTTGTTCCTGGACGGAGAATGATATAAGACAGTATTAGTCCACGAAGGATAAATCATTAAATATCCATAGTCAGAGTATTATTGAGATTGGACATCGATAAATACGTAAAAGACTAGTATTGCACTTGTGCGCGTTGTGAGGGCACAATGGCATAGTTCTCATATATTTGGGTATTGGATACTCATGCAAGTGTAATAGGAGGTTGTGTTTTACCGATGGTACGGGAAACAGCTTCGCTCTGGAATGATCCCCTCGGAATTCCATTGGTAGTATGACTATGTGTCTATGAAATTCCGAAATCAGGGTAGGTGTATTTGGTCTTAACCCGAGACTTGCATCGCTAATACTTGCGACAATCAATATACTTTGGTTGAGGTCATCCAGGGCTTTAACCGGTTCTGTGTATGCCAATGCTGGGTATATTGAGAATCGTAGTGTGTTGGGTGTGATGTCAAGACGGAAGTATCACTCCAGTCATAGTGGAGATGATGGTCACGTAGGATACGGAACTCGTTCTCTTATATGCTCGAGCTATTGGGATATTATGACTAGGTCATATTTATCCGATTATAGAGACTAGTTCCCAGACATCCGATATGTGCTTCGTATGGGGCAGACACAATTCCAGCCCCAGGCCTAGCACGTGATCATCCAATGCTGGATCGAAATACGTAATACTACGGTATACTACGCTTGATATAGATCACATATTCCTATAAGGATATTTCTGGAGAATTGGGTAGGCATGTCGCTTTGCTAGAAGCCAACCTTGTCTTGTAAATCGGTATAAACGTAGTACGAAGCACTTACGTGTTCGGATAGTCCGACGACCGAATTTACTGCCAACATATCCGGGGATCTCATGGGTCGCTTCCCGAAGATTCACCGATGATGTATCACTCGCACTTTATTAATCTGGGATTAATTACAGAGAGATTTTATCTGGGATAAAATATTAATTAAATTAAGAGAACGATTAATTTGGAATTAATCGATAAAATTATATATTCGATATATTATACGAAATTGGATTTCGACGCTCGAACGAATTAATTTAGAATTAATTCGTTAGCGATGTGAATAGTGATTTCGCTAGGCGTAATCATTTAATTACGTCGCGACGGAAAATTCGTTAATTTGGAATTAGCGAACCCGAGCCCGAGTGTGATTGCGAGCACATTCGCATTTCGAATTCGAATATGGCACGCAAGTCACATCGAGCGTCAAATCATTAGTCACATCAAGCGTCAAATCAATTGTCACTTTGAGTGATGTGACTTGACAACATGTCACTTTATTAAAGTGATGTGATTTGATGTGAATAGTGAAAGGTGGTAGTTGAAAAGCATTGATGGCTTTTGCTTTTTGACTTTTTGAAAAATGGAAAATGATTTGTGTAATTCTTATTTGATTTTTGGAAAATCAAATAAATATATAAAACATTTCTTTTTCTTTTCTCTCTCCACTCTCCTCATTTACGTTTTTTCTTCTCCCTCTCTTTTCCTCCTTCTCTTCTCACGGTTTAGAGCCGATTTCTTCCCAAAATTTTTTGGTTAGACTGAAAATAAAAAGAAAAAGAAGAAGTTCTAGCACACCATGAGTTATACAGAGGTGATAGGGCAGTGAACACATGAGCTTGGAATCAATTTTGGAGCTTGAAGCTTGGAGCTTCCATGGAGTCATCAATGGCCGAATCTTGGAGGATTTTCACAGCCCAAAACCGAGCACCACAGCAGTTCAAGGAGACCACCGCCGAGCTTCAACAAGGAGGAAGAAGTGGCTTGTTCTTCACGTCGTAAGATTCAGTCAATGTGAGTATATTCTGCACCTCCTTTGATGTGTATTCACTTGTTTCATTGCTTGATTTCATGATCTTGGGACTTAACCTAGAAACCAAAAATGGTATCTTGAGCTTTTATCAAGCATGAAACTTTTAGGGTTTGAAATTGGGGAAAATCAATTGAAGCATGATTTGGTTAAATTGATTGATTAAGTATGCTTGTATGTTGATTAATTGAAGTTGTGCACGATCAATTTCATGAAATTTGATTGGATCAAGTTTTCCCCAATTTTTGGTGTTGGCCGAAAATTAGAGAGCCCTAATGTCTTGGTAATTTTTTGTTTTTTGATCATTGGATGACTTAAAATAATTAGGTAATGTTGATTTGAGATTTAATTGGATTGAATTTTGAATTGGACAATTTTCCCCAAATTAGTGGTTTGGCCGAATTCATGAGGATTTGAAATTCATGGTGATTTTTTGATTTTGATTCATTGGATGAATTGAATTGATTTGGGAAATGATGATTGTGGATTCAATTGGATTGAAACCGAATCGGATTGAAAAACCCCTAATTGCCGAGACACTTGAAAGCATGTTAATGGGTTTGATTTTGATAAATTGTGTTGGACACTATTTGTTGATAAAGTGCATGATTAATTAAGCTAATAGATATTTTAGAAATGTTAATTGGGTGATTAATTGTGTATTACACTTAGGTTAATTAATTATGCAATTTGGAATTTTATAAGTTAATTATTTGGGCTTGAAATTGGATTTGGGCCTTATAGGTTGTAATTGGGCTTTTGGGCTTGGTTGTACCAAGTTAGGTTTAGGCCAATTTAGTTGGATTCAATTGGGCTCAAAACCGCATGCATAAAGTCTAATTATGACTTAATGGACCTTAATTATTTAATTGGGCCTAATGGGCCAAAATTAATTTAAAGGCTTATGGGGTAACTCACGGATTGGATTTTGGTTGTCGGTTTGACCCGAGTTGACCAAAAGTCCACTCCTTAAGAAATTAATTAAGAGCTCATTGGACTTTAATTAAATAAACGTTGGACGTTAATCGGGCTTTGAGACCCGTTACGATTGAATTTGGAATTTAAATCGTAAAAGGTTCATTAATAAAAGTGTAATATTTAATTTGGAATTAAATAGTGAATTAGTATTAAATACAAATTGAATTGGATTTAATATTGTAGTTTAATTTAATTCAAGAATTCATACTTTGAGTACTTATTCACAAAACGAGTTTGACTCGAGCAAAAAATCAAATCGTTGTTTGAACATTGGATGATCACTAATTATCAGATTAATTAATTTGATTAGATTGATTGATAACATGCTTGTGTGAATACATAGTTGCGATGCATGAATAATGTATATCGGATGGATATTAGAAGGGTGGGGAATTTTATAACTTGTTGTAATAAATTTGATTTATTAATTGTACCTGCGTGTCCAGCCTTATCACCTCTATACTCTTTGTATTCTCTTCTCACCTATTCCCCTCAATGTAAATGAGGTTTATTTATAAGTGTTATGAAACGGGTAGAAGTAAATATATGTGCTAGCGGGAGAAAGAAAATGAGAGATTTGATCTAGGATCAATTGTATAAAGTATCCATCCGCATATCATTATTATTTTTCATATACGCTTTATTATGTGTTTAGAAGGCATGTTTAAGGGTGTATGATGATGAGACCTTAACGAAGATAATAAATTGGTTGCCAATTTGCACGCGAAAAACCCTCGCTCAATATTAAGCGTCTTTCCTTCCATTGAGTGATTCTCACTCAAGATCCGAGACGGCATTGGTTTGTTGGCCAAAGTCAAGGCCTTTATCTGTCGAAGATATGTTTGAATCACGAAGGCTTTGTTCCATATTAGTGTCTTGTCCAAATTGTGGTTTGTTGGCCAAAGTCAAGACCACTTCTTGTCCATCGACATTGAATACGAAGCTTTCCATGGTCAATGGGTCGCGCTTGACTGGGATCACTAAGTTTGTTGTGCCAAAGCTAAGGCTTAGTTGATCCAGAGGAAAAGGGTTAGGTAATACATTGGATGTGTTGGCATATATAAGATATATATTTCGGACTTGGATGTCCCCCTACCGGATCTAGGAATTGGATTGGATCCAATTGATCCTTGAGATCTACCTAGTTAATTATCATACAATTTGTTGGCCAAAGTCAAGATTGTATGATATTTAACGGGATCCTAGCCCACTAGGAAACATGGTTTCCAGAGTACTCGACGGAGGGTTAGAGGCTCGCCGAAAAATAGTGGGAGACAAGAATTGAATTTGCAATATTCGTTTAATTACTTGTCATACGCGCTCATTCATATATATTTCGTCGTTAGATTAAATGTTAGTTGGGCTATTATTTAAATTGTTGTTTTAATAAACAGTTGGACTGTATTATATTTGATTATATAATTGGATTATAGTAATCAATATATTTGAATTAATTAATTTCAATTTGCAGTTGATTTTATAATTAGATTATAGTAATCAATGTAATTGAGGTTAATTAATTTAAATTATATTTGATTATATAGTTGGACTATGATAATCATTATAATATATAGTACCACAAATCGTTGATTAAATAGTTGGACTATTAGAATCAAGATAAATGAAAGATTAATGTTTAAAACATAATCCTGGGTGAAAATGTATTTAAACGACTATATTTTTCAAATTGGGAATAAAATTTCAGGATGGTCTTGGAATATAATAAGTTAGTTTATTTGATAAAATAACGTGTTATGCCTAAAGCCCGAAGCTAAGCAAATAAGTGGAACATGGTATTTGGAATATTCATGTAATGATAACTTTAGTACTTAATCCATTATACTTGTCAAGTAGACTCCTTAATTTTTGAATCAGAACTTTGGATTAGATCCTTAAAGCATGATAATGAAATTGAAGGATTTTCATGGATCTATTTTAGATCTTTGAAATACTAAATTGCAATAAATAATTCTTGGAGAATTAATGACTAATCTCAATGAGATAAAGTCAAAATTTGCAATTAGGCAGGTAGCGCAAGGCGCACCTTACTTAGATATTCTAGAAACCCGAGGCTTGGCCAAAGGCTTCTGAAATGTGAAAAGGGCAAAGGAAAAATCATTATAATCTTCTAGGAAGATAAAAGGACATATCCCAATAAGGATTTGAAGACGAGCAAGGCTCTGAATTCAATAATATGTTTGTCATAAATTATGATCACTGCTAGTATTAAAATTAGATTTTAAATACTTAGTGTGATACATAAATATGTACTGTTGTGCAGAATCTGCTCTAAGCAGGATACTAACTTCAGACGAGATTACTCTGCGAATTGAAAACGGGACAAAAGTTGCTATTTTAACCATAGATACCTAAGTTTAGGAACTAACCTTCGGGTGTGTACTTAAATTAGGAAACTGTTAAAATGTAACTAGTTTGACTAGGAACATCATCTTTATATCAGAGTATTATCCGTTGCGGATATACCTTTATATTTTAGAAAACTAAAGTATTTCATTATATAAAGATGATATCGAGATAAACACATTAGATGTGAATAACAGTATTTATATTTAGAATATAAATAAATCTCACAAGTATAACATGATTAACAAATAGCTCAAACTGATTTGATCAAGTTGGAATTTAATTGTGGAATTGTTGTATGGGACACAATTAAACAAGACTCGTATAACCACACTTTCAAAGAGTGGGTACTAGGACTAATTTGATTCCAATCAAATAAAGTCTACGAATCTAGTTTATTGGGCAAATTGCCTAAAACACTATTTACTTGGTAAAAGTGTAAATGCCACCGATCTGTTAGCCCTAGTTCATAGTGAAGCAAGTGGGCCCATGTCTAGCTAGGCTAGATGTGGATATGAATATTTCGTGACATTTACGGATGTGGCATCGCGTTATGGTTATGTGTTTTCTTTTGAAACACAAAACGGAAACTTTTACTGTTTCGACACGAAACAGACAAACAGATCGGCTAAAGTATTGAACCATCACGGTTGGATCATGATAGAAAATACTTAAGCAATAAGTTTCTCATATACTTGGAAGAGTATAGTATTCTTTTAAAGAGGACTCCTCCCGGAACACGTCAATCTGAGGTGTGTCCGAACAGATAGATCGAATTTTGTTGGACATGATAAGGTTAATCATGAGTCGCTCTAAACTACCATTTCCTTCAACGGATACGCATAAACAGTGCAAAACTTATTTTGAATAAGGTTTCATAAAATCTGTTTGACATACTTCATATTAGATATGAACTGGAAAGAAACCGGGTTTTCTCATTCCTGATAATTGGGTATGCTAGGCATATGTTTGGATGATACCAAACCAAAACCCAAATTGGATAAGTGCCAATTATAGGTTATCCTAGGGATACCATAAGTATAGTACTTATATAACTCATGAGAGAACAATGTAATTGTTGCTCGCCATGCAGTTTTCCTTAAAGGAATACCGATATGCAGTGGTAAGTGGGAGGATAGTAAAACTCGATGAAAATTGGAGTAATACTGTTCAAGGCACCAAGTCCTTAATGGAACACAGACAGTTCATCAAGAATGAAACTATACCAATAATATTTGAATACACAAGAACCGCATAAGTCGGATCGAGTCAGAAAAAAACCTGGGGTATGGGTTTCTGATCTAACCTCATAAAGATGTAAATCTTATTGAGGTATACCAACTGACTACATATAAGGTAGTGATACAAGGTGTCGACTCCCAATTATGGCAAAGTGCCATAATGTCCGATATGGATTCCATGTTTATCAAATATGTTTGGATACTAGTTGACGTACCGCAAGGCATTGTGCCTATAGGTATTATATAAGTTTTCAAGGAAGACAAACGTGGAAGGCAATATACTAATGTACTAAGATAGGCTTGTAGCGAAAAGGTAGAGTTATCAACATTGTGTTGATTACGACGAAACCTTTTACCTGTTGCCATGGTAAATCCATTTGGATAATGCTTGCTGATGCTGCATGTTTCATTTATGAAATGTGTCAGCTGAATGCCAAAACCGCTTTCCTTAACGGAAACCTTTCGGAGGATATTTAGAACGTCCTGACGGTTTTGTCAAACCATAACAAGCAAACTAGGTTTGCAGGTTAATCGATCCATGTTTGCATTGAAGCAAGCATTAGATTCTTGGAATTGTCATTTTGATGTAATCATAATAGTTTATGATTTAATTCAAAACGAAAATAATTCTTGTGTATATAAGGAGGTTAGTGGGAGCGCACTGAAAGTGAATATCTTGTAAAATAATGATAATATGTCATTTCTTGGAAATGATATTCCCATAATAATAATCGGTGAAAGCTTGGCTTTCATGATAACGACTATAAGTCGTGATAACGGTACTATAAAGTTTGAACAACGGAAAAGTGAGCTGGAAATCTTCCAAGCAAGATACTGTTACCGTATAAACAACAAATGCGGGTTATTGCTGCAGCTGAGGCAGTAATAGAAGCCATTTGAGTTGATAACAAATCTAATTAGATTATATATAGTTCTGTTAGCAGCTGAGCTAGGCTACAGCACATGCTAAAGAATTAATGGTCTCATCAATGATCCAGATATATTCTTCAATATTCATCTGATTCGTTCAGATCATACATCGTGGCGATATGATGATCGAATAAATCACATCGGACGATTATCATTTAAATCCGCTAATGAAAGCTTTTTCTCAGCAGTTTGAGCCAACCGTACATAGTTTGGGTGTAAAACACTCGAGTGACTGGCTATAGGTCAAGTGGGAGATTGTTGGACAATTATGACCCATAGCGTCACTATTTGTACATATCACGGTGTTGTTGTACAAATTAACTATGTGACAAAGGAGATTGCACTCTTATCATTTGTGATTGGATCACCTAGATATATAAATGATTGGAGGTCCCTGTGATTTGTTCCTGGACGGAGAATGATATGAGACAGTATCAGTCCACGAAGAATAAATCATTAAATATCCCTAGTCATAGTATTATCGAGATTGGACATCGATAAATACGTAAAAGACTAGTATTGCACTTGTGCGCGTTGTGAGGGCACAATGGCATAGTTCTCATATATTTGGGTATTGGATACTCATGCAAGTGTAATAGGAGGTTGTGTTTTACCGATGGTACGGGAAACAGCTTCGCTCTGGAATGACCCCCTCGGAATTCCATTGGTAGTATGACTATGTGTCTATGGAAGTCCGAAATCAGGGTAGGTGTATTTGGTCTTAACCTGAGACTTGCACCGCTAATACTTGCGACAATCAATATACTTTGGTTGAGGTCGTCCAGGGCTTTAACCAGTTCTGCGTACGCCAATGCTGGGTATATTGAGAATCTTAGTGTGTTGGGTGTGATGTCAAGATGGAAGTATCACTACAGTCATAGTGAAGATGATGGTCATGTAGGATATGGAACTCGTTCTCTTATATGCTCGAGCTATCGGGATATTATGACTAGGTCATGTTTATCCGATTATACAGACTAGTTACCAGACATCCGATATGTGATTCGTATGGGGTAGACACAATTCTAGCCCCGGGCCTAGCACATGATCATCTGATGCTGGATCGAAATACGTAATACTACGGTATACCACGCTTGATATAGATCACATATTCCTATAAGGATATTTCTGGAGAATTGGGTAGGCATGGCGTTTTGCTAGAAGCCAACCTTGTCTTGTAAATCGGTATAAATGTAGTACGAGGTACTTACGTGTTCGAATAGTCCGACGACTGAATTTACTGCCAACATATCCGGGGATCTCATGCGTCGCTTCTTGAAGATTCACCGATGATGTATCACCGCACTTTATTAATATGGGATTAATTTGATGAGAGAGAAAATTAATCTGGGATTAATTAGGTAGATATTTTATCTGGGATGAAATACTAATTAAAGAGAGAGAACGATTAATTTGGAATTAATCGATAAAATAATATATTCGATATATTATACGAAATTAGATTTCGACGCGGAATTAAAATTAGATTTTAATTCGGGCGAACAAATTAATTTAGAATTAATTCGTTTGTGATGTGAATAGTGATTTCACTAGGCGTAATCGTTTGAGTCGCGACGGAAAATTCGTTAATTTGGAATTAGCGAACCCGAGCCCGAGTGTGATTGCGAGCGCATTCGCATTTCAAAGTAGAATACGGCACGCAAGTCACATCAAGCGTCAAATCACTTGTCACTTTGAGTGATGTGACTTGACAACATGTGACTTTATTAAAGTGATGTGATTTGATGTGAATAGTGAAATGTGGTAGTTGAAAAGCATTGATGGCTTTTGCTTTTTGACTTTTCGAAAAATGGAAAATGATTTGTGTATTTGTTATTTGATTTTTGGAAAATCAAATAAATATATAAAACATTTCTTTTTTCTTTTCTCTCTCCACTCTTCTCCTTTACGTTTTTTCTTCTCCCTCTCTTTTCCTCCTTCTCTTCTCACGGTTTAGAGCCGATTTCTTCCCAAAATTTTCTAGTTAGACCGAAAATAAGAAGAAGAAGAAGAAGTACTAGCACACCATGAGTTATACAGAGGTGATAGGGCAGTGAACACATGAGCTTGGAATCAATTTTGGAGCTTGAAGCTTGGAGCTTCCATGGAGTCATCAATGGCCGAATCTTTGAGGATTTTCACAGCCCAAAACTGAGCACCACAGAAGTTCAAGGAGACCACTGCCGAGCTTCAACAAGGAGGATGAAGTGGCTTGTTCTTCGCGTCGCAAGATCCGGTCAATGTGAGTATATTCCGCACCTCCTTTGATGTGTATTCACTTGTTTCATTGCTTGATTTCATTATCTTGGGACCTAACTTAGAAACCAACATGTACATCCAATTTTTTTTTTTTTTAAATTTTCAACCGATCAATGTAACTATTCTGCAACTTATCTTGATTTATTCACACTTTAATCTTGTTCAGAGATCATTGGCATGCGTAGGACACATTAACAATGGTATAAGAGCCCATCTAAACTTGATTTAAATTCTTGGGTTTATACACTTTAATTTGGGGATTTTGCTTAGAGCTTATAAATTTCTAAATTGATCGTTTAGTTGTGAGTGGATGGTGATAAATTAGATTTGTGCATCATTAGATTTGAGAAAATTGATTGGATCAAAATTTCCTCAATTCCTTAAGCATGGCCGAAACTCGACCTTAGAAAGCTCATGGTGATTTTTGGAAAATTGGACACTTGGATGTGTTATTGACATGAAATGTTAAATGTTGATTTAATTGAATTGAAATCAAATTGCATGATTATTTCTTTGCCTTTGCCGTGAGTTGAAGCATGTTAGATGAATTGATTTTGCTTCATTTTGTGTTGGATATGAATTTGAAAATTAAGCATGATTAATTTGATTAATTAATGTTTTGGAAATATTAGATTAATAGATTAATTGTGTTAGTTACACTTTAATTGAATTAATGAGATATTTGGAATATTGTGTTAATTTAATTTGTTGTATCTGGGCTAATGGGATTGGTTGGGCTAAGTATGATTTTGGACAATTGGGTTGGATCTAATTTGGCCTAAAACTATTTACATAAAGTCCAAATATGTCTAATGGGCCTTTTATAATTTAATTGGGCCTAATGGGCCAAAATTAATTTTGGCATAGGGTGATTCCTAATTGGGCATTGGTATTTTGGGTTGGATCCATAATGGCCAAAGCCTATATCTAAAGAATCAATTGAAAACCCATTGGACTTTAATTGAATTGGCATTGGATTCTAATTGGGCTTTTGAGACCCATTCGGTTTGGATTTGGAATCCAAGTCTAAAAGGGCACTATTACAAGTGTATTATTTAATTTCGAATTAAATATGAATTAGTATTGGATAGAATTTGAATTGGATTTAAAATTATAGTTCGATATAATTCAAGAATACTTACTTTAAGTATTTATTCTTAAACGAGTTGGACTCGCGCAAATCAAATCGTTGTATGAACATTGGATGGTCATTAATCGAAGATTAATTAATTGGATTAGATTGATTGAGAACATGCTTTGTGTGAATACTTGGATGTATTTATTGAATAATGTATATCAGATGGATATTAGATGGGTGAGGGCAATTTTGAAAATTGTTGAAAATATGGTATTTATTAAATTGGACCTGCGTATCCAGCCTTTCACCTCATATTCTCTTTGTATATCTCTTCTCACCAATTCCCCTCAATGTAAATGAGGTTTCTTTTAGTATTATGTAATTGGGTAGAAGAATGTAAAGTGCTAGCGGGAGAGAGGAAAGAGAGAGATTTATTCTAGGAATAAATTTGTTTATATCCATCCACATATCATTATTAAATTTTATTGCGCCTTTTTAGAATGCATGTTTGAGGGTGAATGATGAGATTTAATCAAAGATAATAAATTGATTGCCAATTTATGAAATGCTTTTTCCTTCCATTGGGTGGTTCTCTCTCAAGATGCAAGATTGACTTTGATTTGTTGGCTAAAGTCAAGATCATTGTCCATCGCGGATGTGTTTGAACCATGAAAGGTTTGTTATATATCGCATGTCTTGGGCAGTTCTGACTTGTTGGCCAAAGTCAAGGTCACTTCTGAACATCGATGTGGATTACAAAGCTTTCCCATTGTTAATGGGTTGCGCTTAACTGGAATCATTAAGCTTGTTGAGCCAAAGCTAAGGCTTATTTGATTCAGAAGAAAAGGTTAGGATGGTATATTGGATATATGTTTTGGACTTGGAGGTCCACCTACCGAATTTAGGAATTGGATGAGATCCAATTGATATTAGAGATATACCTAGTTAAGTTTCATACAACTTGTTGGCCAAAGTCAAGGTTTTGTGTTATTTAATGGGATCCTAGCCAACTAGGAAACTAGGTTTCCTAGTACTCAACACAGGGTTAGAGGCTCGCCGAAAAATAGTGAGAGGCCAGTATTAAATTTGCAATTTCGTTTAATACTTCCTAATACGCGCTTTTTTATTATATCACGTTATAAATAAATAAATAAATATATATATATATATATATATATATATATATATATATATATATATATATATATATATATATATATATATTAGTTGGACTAATATCTTTTATTGCTTTCTTTGAACAATTAGACTGTACAAGACACTACTCCACCTGTAGTTGGTTATATAGTTGGACTATAGTAACCATTACATTTTGAATGTACCCGAAATCGTTGATTGGATAGTTGGACTATAGCAATCAAGATGGCTGGAAAGTTTAGCGTTAGGGACATCATCATGGGTGATAATGTCTTTAACGGCTCCAATTTTCCAAATTGGGAGATGAATCTCAGGATAGTCCTGGGAGCCGAGAAGTTACTCTATGTCATAGAGAGATTCTCGGGCCTGAGCCCGGACTTGAGCGACCAGTTTATCATGAGCTTTGGAAGACTCATTGAGATGATAACTTTACTGCTCAGTCCGTCATGCTTGCTGTAATAACACCTTAATTTCTTCGTCAAAACAAAGGATTGGATTCTTATAACATGATGTTGAAATTGAAAGACCTTCACAGATCTAACCTTATATCTCAGAAGTACGAATTGCAAAAGAAGCTTTTTTGCTCGCGTATATCAGAGGGTATATCTGTCGAGCACTAGGTGTCATAGATGATTGTTGACATCGAACAGATAGGTCAGTTGGGCATAACTTTGAGGCTGAGACATCTATAGATTTGATCATACAATCTCTGCCCGATTGCTGGGCGATTTCGTCATGAACTATAACATAATGAACCAAGAGAAGCCTCTTGGAGAGTTGATGGCGATGCTGAAAGAGGCCGAGAATGAATTGAGGGGCACGTACGAACCTGTAAAAAATGAGTAGGATGAACGATGAGGTTACTGCCCACCGGTGTGGTGGAAACCGTAGGCACTCTGACGCTCAAGTTAGCCAAGAATACAAATGAGTTCAAGGCCAAAGAACTAAGGTTTTTGGGGATACCTCAGTCGTTGATAGTTTGCCGTGTGGACGGTGTGTAGGAATTTTCTGGGTGATAGGGTAATCGTTTTTAGCTGCCTCTCTCTTGCCTTCCTTTCTTATTTTATAGATTCCCTGGTATGAGGTCCTTTTTCTTCCCGTTGGAGTCGTCCTTAATGAGGGTTTAATTCAGGCAATTTATGTTTATAATTGATGATCGTGTCTATCTCTTTGTAACTGTCGACTTTATGGTCAGATTTATGATCTAGTTTCTCTCTTGATTCCTGTAACTGGTGACCGTTGGTTTCCTTCATGTTAACTGGCTTGAGCCCACGAGGCCTCTGGTATGTGGCATTCTTGTTGATGGGCTGAACCTGCTAGTGGGCTCTAAGGTCGGTGGTTGGTCTCAGGGTAAATATCGATTTTACTTATGGGCCTAAATTTGGCCCGTACATGTATACCTTTATATTCCAGAACATTGGGTGTTTTGTATATAAATATGATATTTTTATATGTACAGTAGATGTTAATAATGGTCTTTATATTTTGAATATAAATGAATCTCAAACATATACCACGAAAAATAAAAGGCTCAAATTGAGTAAACTAGATGAAACTTATATGTGACATTGTCGTCTGGGACATATTAATAAGACTCATATATCCTCTCTTTCGAAGAATGGATACTTGGATGGATTTGATCCTAATTCATATGACGTCTGTGAATCTTATTTATTAGCAAAATACTTAAAACACTTTTTAGTGGTAAGGGTGTATGTGCCACCGAGCTGTTAGCCCTCGTTTATAGTGACATATGCGGGCCCATGACTAGACAGGCTAGAGGTGGATATGAATACTTCGTAACCTTTACGGATGATGTATCGCTTTATGGTTATGTGTATCTTATGAGACACAAGTCGGAAATTTTTGAGAAATTCAAAGAGTTTCGACACGAAGTAGAAAAATAAATCGACAAAAGTATTAAAACATTATGGTCAGACATTGGTGGAGAATACTTAAGCAATGAGTTTCTGGATTACTTAAGAGAATATGGTATTTTTTCATAGAGGACTCCTCCCAGAACACCTCAATTGAACGGTGTGTCCGAACGGAGAAACCGAACTTTGTTAGACATGGTAAGGTCAATGATGAGTCGCACTGAGCTACCAATTTTCTTCTGAGGATACGCATTGAACAATGCAATACTTATTTTGAATAAGGTTCCATCAAAATCTGTTGGACAGACTCCATATAAAATATGGACAGGAAAGAAAATGGGTTTCTCATTCCTGAAAATTTGAGGATGCTGGGCATACATTAAACATTTTGATGGTACCAAACTAGAGCCCAAATCATATAAGTGCTTATTTGTAGGGTATTATAGGGATATTATTTCTACAACCCACAAGAGAACAAAAATATTTGTTGCTTTTCATGCAGTTTTCTCGAAAAGGAATTCATAAATGCAGTGATAAGTGGGAGGAAAGTAGAACTCGGTGAAAATCAGAGTGATACTGTTCCTGACACTGACCCCATCTCGAAACACGAACAGTCCATCAGGGATGAGACTATTCCATAATCTTCTACTACACAATAACAACGTAGGTCGGAGAGAGTCAGAAAATAACCTGAGAGGTATGAGTTTCTGATCTCAACTCATGTAGACATTAATATTATTGAGGAAGATGAACTGGCTGCGTATGAGGAAACGATACAAGGTATCGATTTCGCTTTATGACAAGATGCCACGAAGTCCGAAATAAATTCCATGTATATCAACCAAGTTTAGATACTGGCTGATGCACCAGAAGGCGTTAAGCCTATTGGTTGTAAATGAGACTTCAAGAGGAAGACGGATATGGAAGGCAACATATAAACATACAAAGCTATGCTTGTAGCGAAAGGGTATCTTCAAAGACATGGTGTCGATTACGATGAAAATTTTTCACCTGTTGCCATGATGAAATCCATTCGGATAATGCTTGCTATTGCTGCATATTGCGATTATGAAATATGACAGATGGATATCAAAACCGTTTTCTTAAATGGAAACCTTTTGAAGGATTTTTATATGTAACAGCCTGACGGTTTTGTCATATCAAAACATGTAAACAACGTTTCCAAGTTAAATCAATCCATTTATCGATTGAAGCAAGCATCACGTTCTTAGAACCAACATTTTGATGAGATCATAAGAGAATATGGTTTCATTCAAAACGAAGATGATTCTTGTGTATATAAGAAGGTTAGTGGGAGTGTACTGACATTCATTGTCCTATACGTTGATGATGTATTGCTTTTATGCAATGACATTCCCATGCTACAATCTATGAAAGCTGGCTTTCATTAAAATTCTCCATGAAATATCTGGGAGAAATAACATTTATTCTGGGAATAAGTATCTACCGAGATAGATCTAGAAAGCTGCTTGGACTCTCCTAGAGCTCATACATTGACAAGTGTTGAAGAGATTCAACATGGATCAATCTAAGAGGGGGCTGATTCTGGTGTCATATGGTTTCTCTCTATCTAATGACATGTGTCCTAAAACTCAAGATGCGAGAGGTATAATGAATCGGATCCTGTATACTTTCACAGCCGGATCGGTCATGTACGCCATGATATGTATGCGATCTAATGTCTCATATGCCCTGAGAATATGCAATCGCTATCAGGCCGATCCAGTTGATGGTCACTGAATTACTATAAAGAATATCCTTAAGTATCTTAGACGAACTAATGATGCTTTCTTAGTCTATGAGAATGGAGAAATTTAGGTGACTGGTTACACCGATGTAAGTTTCCAAATTGATAAAAATGACTGTAAGTCACAATCGTGGTATATATATTTTTTTTTGAACAACGAAGCAGTGAGCTAGAAATCTTCCAAGCAAGAGACTGTTGCCGATTCAAAAACAGAAGCATAATATATTACTGCAGCTGAGGCAGCAAAAGAAGCAGTTTAGATCCAAAAATTCCTAATTGGATTAGGAGTAATTCCGTTAGCACCTAAGCCTGTACCTTTGTATTGTGACAATAACGAAGCTATAGCACAGGCTAAGGAACCGCAGTCTCATCAATGATCCAAGAATGTACTTTAACAGTTTCATCTTATTTGTGAGATCACACATCGTGGTGATGTGAAAATCGAAAAGATCACTTCAGATGACAACATTGTAGATCCGCTGACGAAAGCTATTTCTCAGTAAAAGTTTGAGCGACATATATATAGTTCAGGTGTTAGATACTTGAGTGATTGGCTATGAGCCAAGTGGGAGATTGTTGGACAATTATGGCTCATATCATTACTATTTGTAAAAGACATTGTGTTTATCTATGTGACAAAGGAAATTGCTATTTTATCATTCTGTAATTAGATTACTTAGATATATAAATGATAAAAGTCCATATGGTTTAACTGGATTAATAAGATATGAGACAGTATTAATCCATGAATAGTTTAATCATTAAATATCCCAAGTCATAGTATTATCGAGACTGGATATCGATAATATGAAATAGACTAGTATTACACTTGTGCGAGTTATAGAAACTTAACGGCATAGTTCTTATATATTTAAGTATTAGATACTTATGCAAGTATGATAAGAGATTACGTTAGTCGTTGGATCGGGAACAGCTTAGCTCTGGATAGATCTCTCGGTGTCCCATTGGTATTATAACTATGTGTCGATGGGAATCCGAATCAGGGTATGTGTATGTGATCTTTAGCCTGAGACTTGCAACGCTAATACTTGCGACAATCAGTCTACTTTGGTTTTGGTCATCCAGAGTTTTAACAGCATATGTGTACGCCTCTGCTGGGTTTACTGAGAATCGTAGTGTATTGGGTGTGATGTCAAGATGTGAGTTTTATTTAAGTCATATGGAGATGATGATCACGCATGATACGATACTAGTACTCTTAAATGCTGCAGCTATCGGGATAATATGACTATGTCATGATTATCCGATTACAGAGACTAGTTACGAGGGATTCGATATATGTTTCGTATGGGGCAGACACAGAGCCAGCCCTAGGTCTAGTATGTGACATACGATATTGGATCGTATTATGTAACACTTTATATAACTACGCTTGATACAAATTATATATTCTTCGTTGAATATTTCTGCAGAATTGGGTTGGCACGGTGCTTTGCTAGAAGCCAACCATGTCTTGTAAATCGGTGAGAACTTGTTATGGGGTACGCACATGTCGGATAGTCCGAAAACCGTATTTACTACCAACATATCAATGGATCTCTTGGATCGCTTCCCAAAGATTCACCAATGACATTTGACTCAAACAGAATTAATCTAGGATTAATTATGAGAGAGAAAATTAATTTGGGATTAATTACGGTAAGAATTTATTTGGGATTAAATTCATCTAGAAGATAGAACGTGATTAACTTAGAATTAATTGATTAAATAATATATCAGATACATTAATTGAAATCAGATTTCAATACGGAATTCAAATTAGATTTTAATTCAAACGAATGAATTAATTTAGAATTAATTCATTAGCGACTATCGTAATAATTTTATTAGGTATTATTATTTAGTTAAATTGGATTTAATTATGTCGTGACGGAATCGGATTAAACGATCCCGGGCCCAAAATATGTTGTGTAAGCTAACTTGAACTTTGAATTTAAAGTGGTGGGACCCACTTTACTTACATCACTTGTCACAATGTTGATGGAAGTAATTGGATGCATTTAATGTATTTTTCTTTCCAACATACTTAGTTTGGTTTTTGGAAAACATAACACTAACTTGATTTTGAAAACACAAGACAACACAAAAAAACTTCTATCTTTCCTCATAGTGGTTGTAGCTTCTTCTCTCCCAACTATAATTTATGCTTTAAAAATTCACCGGTTTCTAGCACTTTGAGAGTTAAGGGAAACTCACCTAAGGGCTTGGAACTCATAATCAAAGCTTGGAGCTTCTATATCCAAAGAAACTTTTTGAAAATTCTCAACCGATCAATGTAAGTATTCTGCAACTTATCTTGATTTATTCACACTTTAATCTTGTTCAGAGATCCTTGGCATGTGTAGGACACACTAACAGTGGTATCAGAGCCCATCTAAACTTGATTTAAATTCTAGGGTTTATACACTTTAATTTGGGGATTTTGCTTGGAGCTTATAAATTTCTAAATTGATTATTGGTTGTGTTTAGATGATGATAAATTAGATTTGCGCATTATTAGATTTGAGAAAATTGAATGGATCAAAATTTCCCCAATTTCTTAAGCATGACCGAAACTTAACCTTGGAAAGCTCATGGTGATTTTTTGAAAATTAGACACTTGGATGTGTTGTTGGCATGGAATGTTAAATGTTGATTTAATTGGATTGAAATCAAATTGCATGATTATTACATTGCCTTTGCCGTGAGTTGAAGCATGTTGGATGAATTGATTTTGCTTCAATTTGTGTTGGACATGAATTGGAAAATTAAGCATGATTAATTTAATTAATTAATGTTTTGGAAATATTATATTAATAGATTAATTACGTTAGTTAAACTTTAATGGAATTAATGAGATATTTGGAATATTGTGTTAATTTAATTTATTGTATTTGGGCTAATGGGCTTGGTTGAGCCAATTATGATTTTGGACAATTCGGTTCATAAAGTCCAAATATGACTAATGGGCCTTTTATAATTTAATTAGGCCTAATGGGCCAAAATTGATTTTGGCATAGAGTGATTCCTAATTGGGCATTGGCATTTTGGGTTGGATCCATAATGGCCAAAGCCTATGTCTAAAGAATCAATTGAAAGCCCATTGAACTTTAATTGAATTGGCATTGGATTCTAATTGGGCCTTTGAGACCCATCGGATTGGATTTGGAATCCAAATCTAAAAGGGCACTATTACTAGTGTAATTGTTTAATTTGGAATTAAACATGAATTAGTATTGGATACAAATTGAATTGGATTTAAAATTATAGTTCGATATAATTCAAGAATACTTACTTTGAGTATTTATTCTTAAATGAGTTGGACACGCGTAAATCAAATTGTTATATGAACATTGGATGGTCATTAGAGAAAGTAGGCACAGTTGGAGAGAGTCAGGGAGTATAAGGGTAGCAAACCCTATGGTATTCAATGTTATGAGTGTGAAGGATATTAGCACATTAGATCTGAGTGTCCTACATGCCTAAAAGCTAAAGGCAAGAAAGTCGTGGCAATCTCTCTTAGTGATTCAGAGGATGGCTATGCTTCTAATGAGTCTCCTAAAGACAAGAGCAATTTTATGGCCTTTGCTGCTAGCATGTCTGTTGAGAGAGAGGATAATGTTAGTGATACTGATTCGGAATTCTTTCATGATGAGTTTCTAGATGATGATAGTCTTCGGGTAGCTTATGTTGAACTGTTTAATGAGAGTCTAGCTATCAAGAATGAGAATGTAGAGGTTAATAAGAGGCTGAGGGAAGTAGAGCTAGAAAAGAATGAGCTCAAGCTAAGTTTGAACACAACCTTGTGATGATTGATGACCTCAAGGAGAGGAATATATGTCTAGTTGATAGAATTGAAACCTTAGAAACTGAACTTGAAGATGCTAGAACCCAGTTGTCTGTATTTTCTAGTTTGAATAAAAAACTAGATCCCATGTTAGGGATTAGCTTTGAGCCTATTTGCGATAAGGCATCATCGTCTATAACTGTCTCTGTCCCTTCTAAACATGAATTAGGCAAGAAGCCTATTGATTACAGTCATGTGATTCCTCATTATGTTCCTCGTCCTATGTCCCAACCTTAATCTAGAGGGGTTGTGGGTAAACCTCGCTCATATCCGAGGTTTATGCCTGTTTGCCATCACTGTGGCAAGACAGGACACATTAGGTCTAAGTACTTTATGCTGTACAAACTTAAGAAAAGGCCTAAGAGTGTGTCACCTAGATTTGATTCCTTAAATCTAGTGTCTCAAGTTTCTGTACTGGCTAAACAAACACAAATTAGTAGTGAGAACCTTGGTGTGTTGACTGAGAATACACAAGTGAAAGAGATTCCTAGAAAGGTATGGGTGAGGAAGCAAAATGACTTCCCATATACGTCTGAATGTCTTGATAGGCATGATGAGAGTGCAATTTGGTGTAACTCTTCTTAGAAGTTGCATTTTTCATCCTATTGCATGTGCGCGCGCATATGTTTTATGTTTTTACACGTTTATTTTCTTTTCACTGCATATGGGTGTGTGTGTTTTATTTTTATTTTATGTCCCTTGGTCCATTGGTATATAGGATGAAAACCGAAACATAAATTTCATAGTCGATTTCGAATGGACGGTAGTATGAACTGTACTCGGGATACAACTCCATGTACTATTGGATATTGACGAGCCTTGTTGTATTTTTTTGTGTGTTAAAAATAAAAAATATATATAGAAAATGAAAAAATAAATATTTTAGAGTATAAAAAGCTTGTTGCATGTGATCCTACTATGTATGATATATTTTTTTGCATATGTAATATGATTTTATTTTTCTTGATGCTCTATATGCATAACTGCGTGTGGTAAAAACTCTTAGTATATCTTATGTTTGCACTTCACATACATGTTGTTGTTATTGTCAAGGCTTGGTCACCTGTATAAGTTTTTGGATGGTAACCTAATCTCTATAATATGTTACTCACTAAATAGTGTGACGTTTGACTAAACGACATTGTGATATCCCCTTGTAAAAAAAAATATATTTACATGAGTTTCAAGTGCATAAGAGCCTATGGATAAATTTAAGAGATTAAGGAAAAACCCTTCACTCGAAAGAGTTTTTATTATAAGCTCATCTTATTTATGGGGAGACTAATATAGCATGCAACCAAAGTTGCTTATTTTCAGGTCCTAGTGGTGCTGGGTTTGAATATATATTTTGTGCACTTGGTTTGTTAAGAGATGAGATTTCTTTGGTTATGTCCTGCTTATAAAATAAGGTTTTAAGCCTTCATTTATTGTGCATTTTTATTTCACGAAAGTACTTGTTATACTTTGGTGTTTATGTGATATGTATATGTATAATATTTATAAAATCTAAAGTGATGCATATTATCTCATGTCATAAACAGTTGAATATTGACTAGGTATCATTGTACTTGCTTGAAGTTCTGTTTCAGTCAATTTTATTGATTTTTATTTTTACCTCATTTTATGCCTGTGTATGCTTCAATTTTCTGTATACATATTTTCTTTGCATATCTATAAGTGTTTACTTCCCGTATGATTTTGTGTGGTTTATCCTGGTACCTTCACCCTTTTTTACTTCATGAAAAAAATGGGGAGAGTAGTAAATGAGAGAGTATTAGTATATGGGAGTTGTAATATATCCATTTGATATCTCTGTTTTAAGGGGAGTAAGATTAAGAGGGAGTATGATATCTACTATCTATTTATACATGCTTGAGTTTTATCGGTGTTTTATCTATTATTTATAATCACTGTGTTTCTCACGGTATGTTGCTGTTTGTGGATGCTTCAGGTAAGCAGATAGCTGTGGTGGAATTCATTTCAAGACTACTCAGTTAGGTATTAGATTGAGTCGTAATGTAATAAGTCACTGTCATGACGGTTGTCAGTTGGCTATTTTCTTTTTAGGTCTTTTACCCAGTCTTTATATTAGGCAGTGTTTTGTCACGGAATGCCAAATGGGGAGATTGTTATTTCTATTTTTATTGGCAATTCAATTGAGTTTTAATAAGTGTTGAAGAACTTGGAGCAATTGGACTGGTATTTGGCAAAGCTGGAGCAAACTCATTAGTGATGTATTCATTGAAACGTTCAAACGTGTGGTGTTAGTGGCACGTTCACTATTGGGTTCGAATGAAATATTCTAGAGAGAAAAAGTTCATGGTGAATTCGAGTAAGCATTCAAAAAATATTCCAGAGAGTAAACGTTCGTGGTGCGTTCGAGTAAGCGTCGAATGAACCTTTCCAAATAGCACGTGTTCGTGGAGCGTTCGAGTGGCGTTCGAATACCCGTGCGGAATTGAGTTATATTGGACACGTTTTTAATCTAATTTGGTATTGGGAAGCCTCTCTTTTTACCCTTTCAATATAAAGAACATATAACCACCTTCCACTGTTGAAAAAATATTCTCTTAAAGCGGAAACTCTTTGTAGCTTTTCAACCTTCATGTTCATCACATTGAAGACTCTTTTAAATCTATCATCTTCGTTTCTTTGGTGATATATATCTTTGTTTTACCATCAACACAACCAAACCCAAATTCATAACCCTTCAAAGTTCTCAATGAGGAAGATTGGTAGTCAGAGTTCTGGCATGCTTGTAGAGTTGATCCGCTCATAAACTTCAAAGGTTCTAAAGAAACCATGGGTATGGGCTCGAGTAGTTCTTCGAGTTCTTGCTGTCTAGAGGTACTAGAGTTGGTGGAATTGTCACCGTAGGTCTTTTACCATCGCAGTAAGTTTTTCTCTTGATAGTGAATTTGGACTGGCAGCCGAGATACCCATAATGGCTTTTTACTCGCACGAGTTTTCAACTTTGTCTCTAAAATTATCGTGTTGATTTTGTGTGATTGATTTATTTACTGCATTATATTTATTTGTGTTGAATTATAATTGTTAGACTTAAGGGTGTTTATGAATTTCATTATTCCATAGAAATAATATTTATGACGTATATTAAAATATTGTGATAAATTCCATATAGGGTCAGAATCTTGGATAAACACGAATAAAATCGAATTCTATTACTACAAGAAAAAAATTTACAAGTGTTTAAAACTTTATAAAACCTTACTCTCTTTATACTCTCAAATCTTTCTTTACATGAAGCTTAATTGGTGGGATGCATGAACTCTCAAATGATAGCTCAATTTATTGGCAATGACTTACATTCTAACTCAACACAAATGATGGAATGATTGTGTCAATTTTCCACTAATTGAGTGATTAGAGGTGGTTACACCAAAACCATTAACTGATTAACGGTGATTGTAACAAAGTCATTATGCATGTTGATATAAAACATAATTATCAGGATTGAGTGCTGTGACACTTTTCACTTTCACTATAAATTGAACGCCCATTTCATTTTTGCTTAGTTCCATAATTTTTATTCATTTTATAAAATGTAAAAAACATAGAGTTTTCGTTAACCTTCTTAATCATACAATCTCTTGATTATTAATGTGCACACACTACATCTTTATACACATTTAATGAGCTTGAAATTATGTGAGGTTAGCAACTCATACTTTTAATCTTTTTTATCTTTTGTAAGTACCTTTAATATCCCGAATTTTTCAGATCAACTCTGGAAGCTTTCTGAATTGAAGTTTAGAATTTGGAACTGAATGATATTCAGAAATATAGCTTGATGTGTTGGAAAATAGATTGGAATATTTTTAAGTAAATTTCATCGCGTTGAAAAATACATGGTTTCTAGAACTGGTTACGCGATTTATATTTATATTGTTATAAGAGTAAAAGTTTCATATTTTAGCTATAAATATAGTAAATGAATTTCGATTAAGCCGATTCTTGAACAATCTGACAAGTTTTTCCGAGATGAATAACTTTCATGTTGAACATGTTTTGAAATTTGCATAAGAAGGGCTTTCAAAATATGAATTTTCGAGAGTCACATGACAATGACCTAATTGCAATTTTCAGGGGTCAAAATGTAATTTTCCAAAACATTCCTATATATACCTCAATGTTTCTGTTAATTGAGAAAGGGTTATTGTTAGTTCAATTTTTATTGGCAACATCCATAACAAAACAAGTAAATTAAATTGTAATGAGTCTTGAATATCTTGGAGCAATTAGACAAGTATTCGGACAAAATCTAATGGAGTTATCCGGAGTAATATTCACTCTTCAGAATATTTTAGAAGATTTAGAGCTCCAATTGCTATGAAGTCAGTTGCATTGGAAAGTAGACTCAAAGAAGATCGCATACATATAAAGAACGCTTGATTTGGCCAAGGGACGGGGAAGTTACAAGTGTTTTAAGTTATAATTGAAAACTAATCGCGACCCACATTCATGTGGCGTTGGTATTTTTGTTCAAACGTTTTGAGGCAGAAACTTTGCATTTGATTGGTGTTTGAAGTGCGTTCGAATGTTCTACGTAAATATGATACTTTAGACATATTTTTAAGTCAAAAAAACACTCGGAAACCCTTTTCATTTGCCTACCTATATAAACAAACATTGAGCTACCTTCACAAATATTGAAAACACGTTATCTTGAGCATAAACACATTCTTAGTTTTCAATCTTCTTATTCTCACCTTGAAGACTTATTTTCTTTTATTGTCTTCTTTGTTTGTGGTGAGATTGATCTTTGTTAAACCATCAACACATCAAAACCCAATTTTCTAAATCTTCAGAGTTCTCAAGGAGGAAGATTGGTAGTCGGAGTTCTGACATGCTTGCAAAGTTGATCTACTTAGAGACTTTAGAGCTTCTGAAGAAACCGTGGGGTACGGGCTCAAGGATTTCTTTGTGTTCTTGTAGTCTAGAGGTATTAGAGTTGGTGGAGTTGCCGCCATTGGTCTTTTTCTATCACTGTAAGTTTTCTCATATAATGGATTCTGGACTAGCAGCCGAGATACCCGGAGTGGTTTTTTACTCGCACGAGTTTTCCACTTCGTCACCAAAATACTTGTGTTGATTTTGTGTGGTTGATATTTATTGTCTCCATTATTATTTATAGCTTGAACATTCTGGTTTGATATGTAATTGCGTAGACTTAAGGTTGGTCAGTTGGTTGGTTGTTAATTTGATTAACCATAGACACATTAATTAAGACTTATCTTAGTTAATTGTGATAAATGTCACAAAGGGTTAGAACCTTATGATAATTACTAACTTTTAATTGGTATCAGAGCCTGATCGCGATCCTTGACCCATTTAGCTATGGAACGTAGTCAACCCACTAATTGTCTCTCATTCTTTGACGGGACTGAATATTTTAATTGCAAGGTTCGCATGAGAGCGTTCCTTAAGTCCTTAGATTAGAGAGTCTGGATGACATTAGAGTACGAGTGGAAACCTCCCGTGGTTATAGTTGATGGGGTCTCTTCCTCTAAAGACAAATTGACCTGAACCAAAGATGATTTTGACGCTAGTAATAGGAACAATAAGGCAATTAATGCCATTAATGGTGCTATTTACTCGGCAGAATTTATGAGAATTTCTATGTATGAAATAGCCAATAATGCTTGGGACATCCTACAGACTGTGTATAAGGGTACACTGTCTGTTAAAAATAATAGACTTCAAGATCTTGCTACTAGTTTTGAGACCGCCTAGATGAAAGATGATGAGAACTTTGATGAGTTCTACGCTGAGATTAACGATGTTGTTAACTCAATCTTTAACCTAGACGAGACTATTCCTACTATAAGATAGTAAAGAAAATCCTTAGATCCCTGTCTGATAAGTTCCTATCAAAGATTACCACCATCGAGGAAAGCAATGACCTCGATCAGCTTAAATTAGACAACTTTGTAGGAAATCTACAAGTTTATGAGAAGAAGCTTCCTAGCTATAAAAAGAATTAAACCATAGCAATGAAGACCGTAAAAAAAGTTGCCCATGATCGGCCTAGCAATGATGATGGTGTATGGGTTTTAAGGGGGAATACCGGTAACGCAGCGGAATAGTGGAAAATCAAAATTTTCCGATTTCAAAAATTTTTCTCGGATCAATTAAATAAACTTATTTATTTAATTATCCAATTATCAAATTCTGAAAAATTACACAAGAAATCAAATTTCTTGGTAATTACCGAATTGCCCCAAAACTTTGTAAGTTTATCATTTTAGTCCAAAAGTTGTCAAATACAATTTTGGATGATTCTTAATCATTTATAAAATATTTTTCAACACATCTAATGCATCAAAATCAGATTTCACACAAATCCCCAATTTTTAGTCTAATGCCGTGAGCCACCCAAAATTTTCAATTAATTACAATTTGGTCCTTTTAGTACAAAACATGCCGAGATCAAATCCAATCAACCTAAAATTTTACATGCATCATATTCATACCATAATACATCACATATAAGAAAAGCCCCAAATTTGGAGTGGGTTAAGAACCCTAATTTTACAATTTCATCAAATTGGCCAATTTCACCAAATTACAAAATCCAACACTTTAATCCATTCAATACTTCACCAATCAAGCCTCACCACTTTGAAATAACTCTAGAACAATTCTAGGTCACCAAGGAGTGGTTACTAACTCTAGAATGACAACTTGATTTTCTAAAAATCAAAAGTAAAGCTTTGAAATAATTTCAAGCTTACTTACATGCTTCAACCTTTCATCAAAGTTCACAACCATATAAACACAAACTATAAGAGTAGAGACAACATCAAAGCATCCTAAAATGAAGCTAAGCATATTAGAAACATTTTCTATGTTGAAGACTTTAAAGAAAAACTTACAAAAACAAGATTTTTCCAAGCTTTCTTCTTTAACCTCCAAGCTTTTTCTCTCAACTTCTTTTATCTTTATTTGGTATCAAATGAACTTGTTAAACCCTAAAAGTGAAACAAAACAATATATACCTCCTCCAAATAAGCCTTGGCCGAAATTTAGGGAGAAATAAATAAAATATCTAGATATTTTGCTTTTGTTTCATTTAAAGGTTTATCAACTTGTTTTGCTTTTATCATTACACTTTAATGATTCCAAACAAGTCAACAATGGCAAATTAAAAGATATAACACTTATATTTAATATGGCCATGGCCGAAATTTAACAAAAATAAAGGAAAATGATATTTTCATTTTTCAAACAATTTAAACAAATATCTAAGAAGTCAAATTCAATTTGACAACCATTTCCTTTAATGTATAAGTCAACAATTGCAACTTATAATCATTTCCTAACTTTATCATTTGGTAAGATATTTATATTTTAAATATATTAATCATTAACAATTAAATATTTAAATAATTAATTAAATACAAATATCTCAAATATATGTATTATATTTACTTTAAATATCTCAAATACATATATTAATGATATATGTCAAATACCTTTATTTGACAATTTATTAATGTGTATTTCATAATATCATATATTAAATACAAATACACATTAATTAGGAAATGACGGTTCGGCCCGTTCGCATGTATTTTTCGTTTAACGTTTAAACGATTTATAAATAATCATCATTATTCATAAAAGTTGCCCTAGTGCTCTACGAGTATATTTCATTAGTGAGGCTCTCTAGATTCAGGTATATCCGTCAAAAATCTAATTTCGTGTCCATAATTTACCCACCCATAAATTATGATGACCACGGATAAACTAGCTGAATCATACAGGTCGAGGTCATTGCATACGTATAATCTCTCTGTCACAGGCATCCGGATAATACCAGAGATATAGATGTAAACGTCAAATCTCTATAGGTATTATCCCGTCGACGTATCTATTAGCAATCTCTAAATTACATTCGAAACTTACTTCCGAAGTATACTGTGGCCACAGATTTAACAGACTGCTAATTATATATGGACTACCTATGCTCTGTACACAGAACTGACGGATCCTATCTTGACACACACAGGATATCCTGAGGATCGGTCCACACCCAACGAACAGGCGGAGGTCTGATCTAAATAGATCGGTGACGTGCTGCCATCTAAGTGTGGAGGATGTCTCATACATCCACAGTGGTGTCTCAAGTCGAAGGACCACTATGCTACTCAACCCGTGAAGATTCTTATTGACGTTGGTATACCATCCATTAAGAATCTTCGGTGAGCCGTTCAGTGTTTATCCACTATAAACACCTACACATCTATACGAGTCTCTCCAGACTCATGGGTCTTTGGGATAAACCATCGGACCTAGTCTCGATATACGACATGTACTTGTCTTAACGAATTTGACTAACCGACTCGTGTTAGTGAATCTTGACCAGGAACTTTATTTGACAATATATATTTAGCAGTAACACTTCCCAATGTCAATTACAAATTAACTTTGTAATTGTGTAATGCAATATATATTATTGGGCCTTTGCCTAATATATACATATCACTAAACCACATTTAGTTTCAATCTAATAGTAATTAGATCGAATACGTATATAAAAACAAGAGGTGTAACCACTAAGTAAGTAATATTATGGAAGAATGGGAAGTTCGTATTCATGAATCAGATAAAAATACGGTCCGGATTGGAGCTCTGAGCACCAATCCCAACAATTTCTCCCACTTTCTCTAGTGCCAATCCACAGTATCATATACACATCTCAATGGCTCTTAAAAGCTCACCCAGTTCTTAAGAGGTAGGCAATAAGAAGCAGGTCTGCTATGACATATTGAGTTTGTCAAACAAACTCCATCGTTTCCCATAGTCAGCATTAATCATATTTTGTATAATCTAGATTATACATTAATATGACTCTGATGCTACATCAGTATTGTGCTACAGCTACTGAGTTGTCCAAGTATTTAAGGATCAAATCCAAAATACTATGCGGACAACCGCAAGCACAACACAAATATAAAACTTCTAATTTATAAGGTCACTTTACAACTTCATAAGTCAATACTTAATAAGTTGCATCTAATTCCACTGAAAAGTAGAATCCTTCGTGACACTCACACTGCATCTTTTGTGACTCTTTATGACGTAGACTGTCTAACGTCATAATTAGTCTCAAAACTAATATGACCCTTATGATTGCAGATTATATTCTCCATGAATTAGAAACTCGTTCTTAATATCTCAAAGATCACAAAGAAGGTGTTTCAAGATCCATCATATGGTCTATAGGATATCAAAATAACTCGTAACAATTATGATTAAATTGATATCTTTAATCGCACATAATAAAGTATTCATTATGTCATCATCAAATGATACATAAGATTGATTAGACATTCTAATCAATATCTCTTTCTAAAAAGGAATCATCCTTTACGAAAGATGAATACGATATACAAGACACACATTAACTGTCAAACAGTTATACTAACTGTCATACAGATAGTCTTGTTATGTCCATTATTAGATCATATCTAATGCACGACTAATAGGAGTATCTCACAAGTCTCCAAGTTTTATATCACATATAAAACTTTATATCAAATATAACAGAGACTACTCCACACTACTTTCACGGAGTAAAGAAGACATAGGTAAACTTTACCTTACAAACATCTCATTATTACTATAATAATGATAATGTTGTTAGGATATATAACACTAGAAAGTAATTTTTACGCTCCCACTAACCCATCAAGCACATATGTATTCTCTATATTTTGACAAGATCAGACAATCTGACTGATATCAAAAATAGAGAATACAGATTTCCAGAAGACTTATCAGAGTCTACAATAGGCTCTATAAGCTAGCACACTAAACTGCGATCTCAGCAGAACACAAACTCTAGGGCCATTCCAGAATGAACTCTTCAACCAAAGAAATCACAACTGATCTCTTATTTGAATAAGTCATTCAAAAATGCTACTTTGCATTCTTTAACTAAAATGTACAGTTTAATATCAACATTAACCAACAGATCTTAAATTGTTCAATTAGTGTGACTAGAGACAAGTTTCCTTAGAATCTACAATAGATTGCTGAGTATAACATTTCTCACTGTCATATTGTAAAGGTTAAACCTTTAACAAGCTCACACTTCTTTCGCTGCACAAACAATTAGCACATATCATGAACTAATTCATAATGAAAGATTAATCAAGTTCAAAACTTGATCGCAGTAAGCTATGAACAATCTTAGATCTATGGTTCAATGATGAACTTCCAGAATCGATATTAAATATCGCTTCTATTGTAAGTTATAGGATAATTTTCTTCAGTAAGAAAACAACAGAACTATTAAGTATCAAGTACTCGTAAATGATTCTCATATCCTATTAGACTTATATAGAAGGTGTATAAGGGTTGTTTCATCTTATTAATTCCGTAGTTCCATTTATAATTTATCATTCTCACATTTGACTTCATTAAGTCAAGTCTTTTCTACAATTGTTAACATCCGATGTTACACACCAAGTAATAAAACGATTTTATTTCTTAGGATCGTAGGACAAATATTCTATCAAATATAATACAATATTCTATTAAACAGAATAAATGATAAACTTTTACTTATACCCCCGAGGTGTAAGTAATTTCCATTATATAACTATTATATAAAAGAAATATTCAAATCTCAAACTTGTCAAGATTCGAATTTTCTACCTATACATATCATATCAACTGTAGAAAATAATGGAACATTAATTACATAGATGGATTAGTGTTGTTGGAGCATAACCCCAAGAGTATTGAAACTAATTCGGCAATATTCAATATCAAACGAATCAAATCATATAAGATTCGATTACTCCCACTGCTCAATTCCATAAAGATGGAATCGTGGAAGAATAATATTGAATAAGAATCATATTTATTGAATAACCTTAGAACTAATTGCTTTAAATTCATTCTTTCGATCGTATCAAAGATCTTTGAACAATTCAAAGACTTGTCATGAATTTTGAGGATAGAGTTCTCTAAGAACTTTAGATTGAATATAGTTGAACAAGTCAAAAATGTTCAATCTATGTTTCATCAGAACAGATTGAAAGTTCTTGATCATTTCAAGACGTTCAATATGCGTTCTTTTAGAAACACGTAACTAAGTTATGACAATTCATAAACTAAGTTACGAAGTAAAGAAAACTACCTTAAGTAATTACAATTTATTAAACTAGATACATCCAATGTATCAGTTAAATAAATCTGGGGGTCCAATGACAATCATTGGTTAAACGAGATCTTAATCACTTTCCCGAATACAATATTCGTTAAATAGATAAGGATATGTGGTGTGATCTGGTATCAAACCATCCTTTACCATATGGAATAAGCATCTAATGCTTAAGTGATTAAACTCATAAAGCACCGTTCTAAATTATTTACTTTATCGAATAATTTTTCTTAATGTTTATCACTACGTCAATGACACTACTAGTTATTTTTAAAATATATATAATAATTTTTTATAAAGAACAAGTAACTATCCAATAGTCGCAAGTTCCGATATCAAATATCAAAAACAATCATTAACTAATATTTCAAATAACTAGACGGGAGATCTGGTATTCAATACCTATAGTTGTAGTATTGTGAAAATCGATATTTTATATACACAACTATACGCATCTCCTTTCTTTAGCTTTACTATTTGCATTCAACTATTGACAACAATTACAAATAATTGATTAGCAAATTGTGTCAGACACATTGCCTCTAAAGGTCATTAAAGCTAAGAAACGTCATTACTAGATAAACAAAAACCTAATGGGGCTTTCTTAATGCCAGTCAAGAATCTCGAGACATGAACTAATTCAAGTCAATTCTTACTGCATAAGAAACTATTCTCTCTAAAGTATTATATCCTAAAAGAGATATCTATCTAGATTATCTATCATGACTTAGAAACTAAGTCATTAACCATCTCGATTTTTGAAGAAAATCAGAACAACAGTTCACGATGGTTTAGACCAATCTAATAATATCCTAGTCTATTGGTATCTAGAACCTATTTTAGAATAACTGCAACCAAGTGTCAAGTCAGATAACATATCAAAATATGTATGCAGTAATCAAAAGTTCAATTCTATCTAATATAGATTAAGGAAAACAAACAAGCGACTATTTCCATAATAATACACACTGCCTGAGTTAAGGTATTTTTAAACTTAGCAGTGTCTCCCACTATTTTACGTAATACCGTAATCCCCAAAGGGAAAGCGAGAATTCAATAATTAAATCAAATTCCATAATGGGAAGTGGACCCCATGAATATATTTCGACTCACAGCAGAGGCACGGTCTCGCCTACGTATATTCACAGGTAAACAACTCATTGTCAATCACACTCTTAGTGACTCCTTGATTTCCGGTCCTTGTCGTTTCTCGTTGTCGCTGCAAAGGCAGGCCCACAAGGAGACGTACCAAGGTTAAACTCGTCAATGATAATCTCAAGTTACTTACGTAACCCTGACAGCTAGGGCACGTTCAGGATTCCGCTTTCGCTTGAATTTATCTAGTATCTAATATACATCCGGCATAAATAAATCTCTATCGGCTACACCCTCACAGCAGAGGCACGGTCTCGGATGTAGTCACGGAAAAATATTTATAAACCGTATTGACAAGACGAACCAAGAAACAAGTATTCCAAATACCAGTTACTTTAAAACCTTATTTAGCGGGGATATTCCATAAAAGATTCTTTTAATTAATTTAATCAAATTAAATAAATATATGCATGCAACAAGTAAAGAAGAGAACAAACATTAGATTTTAAAGGGCTAATCATATCGGGGTGTCCAGAATCAGACTCGCTCTGATACTATTTTGTAGGGGTTTTAAGGGGGAATACAGGTAACGCAGCGGAATAGTGGAAAATCAAAATTTTTCGATTTTAAAACTTTTTCTCGGATCAATTAAATAAACTTATTTATTTAATTATCCAATTATCAAATTCCGAAAAATTACACAAGAAATCAAATTTCTTGGTAATTACCGAATTGCCCCAAAACTTTGTAAGTTTATCATTTTAGTCCAAAAGTTGTCAAATATAATTTTGGATGATTCTAAATCATTTCTAAAATATTTTTCAACACATTTAATGCATCAAAATCAGATTTCACACAAATCCCCAATTTTTAGTCTAATGTCGTGATCAAATCCAATCAACCTAAAATTTTACATCACATATATGAAAAGCCCCAAATTTGGAGTGGGTTAAGAACCCTAATTTTACAATTTCATCAAATTGGCCAATTTCACCAAATTTACAAAATCCAACACTTTAATCCATTCAATACTTCACCAATCAAGCCTCACCACTTTGAAATAACTCTAGAACAATTCTAGGTCACCAAGGAGTGGTTACTAACTCTAGAATGACAACTTTGATTTTCTAAAAATCAAAAGTAAAGCTTTGAAACAATTTCAAGCTTACTTACATGCTTCAACCTTTCATCAAAGTTCACAACCATATAAACACAAACTATAAGAGTAGAGACAACATCAAAGCATCATAAAATGAAGCTAAGCATATTAGAAACATTTTCTATGTTGAAGACTTTAAAGAAAAACTTACAAAAATAAGATTTTTCCAAGCTTTCTTCTTTAGCCTCCAAGCTTTTTCTCTCAATTTCTTTTATCTTTATTTGGTATCAAATGAACTTGTTAAACCCTAAAAGTGAAACAAAACAATATATACCTCCTCCAAATAAGCCTTGGCCGAAATTTAGGGAGAAATAAATAAAATATCTAGATATTTTACTCTTGTTTCATTTAAAGGTTTATCAACTTGTTTTGCTTTTATCATTACACTTTAATGATTCCAAACAAGTCAACAATGGCAACTTAAAAGATATAACACTTATATTTAATAAGGCCATGGCCGAAATTTAACAAAAATAAAGGAAAAAGATATTTTCATTTTTCAAACAATTTAAACAAATATCTTAAGAAGTCAAATTCAATTTGACAACCATTTCCTTTTATGTATAAGTCAACAATTGCAACTTATAATCATTTCCTAACTTTATCATTTGGTAAGATATTTATATTTTAAATATATTAATCATTTAACAATTAAATAATTAAATAATTAATTAAATACAAATATCTCAAATATATGTATTATATTTACTTTAAATATCTCAAATACATATATTAATGATATATGTCAAATACCTTTATTTGACAATTTATTAATATATATTTCATAATATCATATATTAAATACAAATACACATTAATTAGGAAATGACGGTTCGGCCCGTTCGCATGTATTTTTCGTTTAACGTTTAAACGATTTATAAATAATCATCATTATTCATAAAAGTTGCCCTAGTGCTCTACGAGTATATTTCATTAGTGAGGCTCTCTAGATTCAAATATATCCGTCAAAAAATCTAATTTCGTGTCCATAATTTACCCACCCACAAATTATGATGACCACGGATAAACTAGCTGAATCATACAAGTCGAGGTCATTGCATACGTATAATCTCTCCGTCACAGGCATCCGGATAATACCAGAGATATAGATGTAAATGTCAAATCTCTATAGGTATTATCCCGTCGACGTATCTATTAGCAATCTCTAAATTACATTCGGAACTTACTTCCGAAGTATACTGTGGCCACAGATTTAACAGACTGCTAATTATATATGGACTACCTATGCTCTGTACACAGAACTGACTTATCCTATCTTGACACACACAGGATATCCTGAGGATCGGTCCACACTCAACGAACAGGCGGAGGTCTGATCTAAATAGATCGGTGACGTGATTGTCATCTAAGTATGTAGGATGTCTCATACATCCACAATGGTGTCTCAAGTCGAAGAACCACTATGCTACTCAACCCGTGAAGATTCTTATTGACGTTGGTATACCATCCATTAAGAATCTTCGGTGAGCCGTTCAGTGTTTATCCACTATAAACACCTACACATCTATACGAGTCTCTCCAGACTCATGGTTCATTGGGATAAACCATCGGACCTAGTCTCGATATACGACATGTACTGGTCTTAACAGATTTGACTAACCGACCAGTGTTAGTGAATCTTGACCAGGAACTTTATTTGATAATATATATTTAGTAGTAACACTTCCCAATGTCAATTACAAATTAACTTTGTAACTGTGTACTGCAATATATATTATCGGGCCTTTGCCTAATATATACATATCACAAAACCACATTTAGTTTCAATCTAATAGTAATTAGATCGAATACGTATATAAAAACAAGAGGTGTAACCACTAAGTAAGTAATATTATGGAAGAAGGGGAAGTTCGTATTCATGAATCAGACAAAAATACGGTCCGGATTGGTGCTCTGAGCACCAACCCCAATATATGGTACCCTCACTGATCATGATTTGGCCATGTTTGTAAAGATGTTTAAGAAATTTCTTAAGTTAAAGAAGAATGACCGTAGCAGTAATACATATATGGAAGATATAGCTAGAGAAAATAGACATATTAGAAGAGAGTCTGGAGAAGATATCGGTAGTAACCCTATGGTATTCAATACCATAAGAGTGGAGGGTTTGGACACATTAGATCTAAGTGTCCCACTTACCTAAAATCTAAGGGTAAGAAATTCATGGAAGTCTCACTTAGTGATTCAGAAGATGTCTATATTTCTGATGAGACTTCTCAGAATAAGAGCAACTATATGACTTTTGTTGCTAGATTGACTAGCGAGAGTTAGAATGATGTTAATGATACTGTTTCAAAAGTTTCTCTGGATGAGTCTGTAGATGGAGATAGTCTTCAAGTAGCCTACAATGAACTGTTTAATGAGAGTCTAACTATCAAGAATACGAATATAGAGGTCAGTAAGAGGCTGAAAGAAGTAGAGCTAGTCTCTCCTAAACATGACTTAGGTAAGAAGCTTGTTGAGTGAATTCATGTGATTCATCATGATGTTCCTTGTCCTGTGACCCAACCTCGATCTACAGGTGTGGTAGGTAAACCTCACTCTCATATGGGATTTGTGCCTGTATGCCATCATTGTGGCAAGGCAAGACATATTAGGCCTAAGTGTTTTTATATTGCACAAACATAAGAAAAGGCCTAAGAGTGTGTCATCTAGATTTGATTCCTTAAATCTAGTGTCAAGTTTCTGCACTAGCTAAACATAAGCAAATTATTAGTGAGAAACTTGCTGTGCTGACTAGGAATTCTCAAGGGAAGAGATTTTTAAGAAAGTTTAGGTGAGGAAGCATAATGACTTCTCATTTACTTCTGAGTGCATTGGTGTTTATGTCATATGCATGTGTGTAGTATTTAGTAAAATCTAAAAGTGTTTCATATTATTACATGTCATAAACAGCTGAATACTGACTGGGCATCATTGTACTTGCTTGAAATGTTGTTTCAATCAATTTTGTTGATTTTTATTTTTACCTCATAGTGTGCCTGTGTATACTTCAGGTTTCTGCATACATATTCTTTTTGCACATTTATGAGTGTTTACTTCCCGTATGATTTTATGCTAACTTAGTAGAGCTGTTAGTGAGGGGGAGTAAGTCCTGTTTGCATAAACTTTTGCATGTGTTGTTTATTTTGGTACATTCACCCTTTGTCATTTCGTGACAAAAAAAGGGGGAGTAGTATATCCGAGAGTATTAGTATATGAGAGTCATAGTATATCTCATTTGATATCTCCATTTTTAAGGGAGTAAGATTAATGGGGAGTATGATAACTACTATTTATGTATACATGCATGAGTTTTATTGTTGCTTTATATGTTCTTTATAATCCCTGAGATTTTCACAATTTGTTACTATTTATGGATTTTTCAAGTAAGTATATTTGGTAGGTTTGGTGGCATTGATTTCGAGAATACTTGGTTAGTTATTAGATCGAGTCTTATTGTAATAAGTCATTATCGTGATGGTTGGTAGTTGACTATTTTCTTTTTGGATTTTTTTATTGTAGTTCTTATATTATGTAGTTTTTTTATCACGGAATGCCAAAGGAAGAGATTGTTAGTTTCATTTTTATTGACAATATCCATAACAAAACAAGTTCAATTGAGTTGTAGTCTTGAAAATCTCGGAGTAATTGAACAAGTATTTGGACAAAATCTAATAGAGTTATCTGAATGATGTTCACTCTTTGCATATTATAGAATATTTAGAGGTCCAATTGACATATAATCAGTTGTATTAGAATGTAGACTCGAAGACGATCACGTACATATAAAGAATGCATGATTTGGCCAAGGGATTGGAAAGTTACAAGCGTTTTAAACTTTAAATAAAAACCAATCTGTGACCCGCGTTCGTGTGGCTTTCGTATTTTTATTCGAAAGTTTTGAGGCAGAAACTTGCGTTTGAATTGCGTTCGAATGTTCGTATGTAAGTAGGATACTTGAGACATATTTTTAAGCTAAAATAACACTAGGAAACTCTTTTCCTTTGCGCTACCTATATAAATAAACATTGAGCCACATTCACAAGTGTTGAAAACACATTATCTTGAGCCTAAACATATTCTTTGTTTTCAATCTTCTTTTTCTCACCTTGAAGATTTATTTTCTTTTATTGTCTTTTTTGTTTCTGGTGAGATTGCTCTTTGTTAAATCATCAACATATAAAAACACAATTTCCTAAACCTTCAGAGTTCTCAAGGAGGAAGATTGGTAGTCGGAGTTCTGACGTGCTTGGAAAGTTGATCGCTCAGAGACTTCAGAGATTCTGAAGAAATCATGGAGTACCGACTCGAGGAGTTCTTCGTATTCTTGTAGTCTAGAGGTAATAGAGTCGATGGAGTTGCCGTTATAGGTCTTTTACCATCACTGTAAATTTTTCTCATATATTGGATTTGGTCTAGTAGTCGAGATACTCGGAGTGGTTTTTTACTTGTACAAGTTTTCCACTTCATCACCAAAATACTTGTGTTGATTTTGTGTGGTTGATATTTATTTTCTGCATTATTATTTATAGCTTGAACATTCTGGTTTGATCTGTAATTAAGTAGACTTAAGATTGATTGGTTGGTTATTAATTTGATTAATCCATAAACACATTAATTATGACTTCTCTTAGTTAATTGTGATAAATTCTGCATAGGGTCAGAACCTTGGGATAATTATGAACTTTCAGTTATAATCCTAAAAACATTCCCACGTGAACCCTAACCCCCCAAATCACGTTGTAGCTAACTTTGGTCACACGGGCGGCCTGCTGACCATTACTGGCTAGTGCGACCTCCCAGAGGGGTGCGCCAGCCACCCCTCCATCTTGTGGTGGAAAGCGGCTAACCCCAGGTCGTTAGAAATGACGATGAGAGAGATAGAAACGTACGAGTTGAATTTTTCCTATCTCGACATGTCGTTTCGTTTCAATGCCTGAACCACCTGCCAGATTGAAGCTCTCAAAGAGTACTACAAGTTGGTGGGGATGAATTTTTCATTTTGTGCATGGTTGCACATGAAACGAGGAAATAAGATTTAGATGAATAGTGATCCACAGTGAACTATAGATCTAAACAAAAGTCCTTCGGTTCTACCATGTTCGTGTGATCATTTGGAGTCCATATATGGCCTCGAAATCTCGAATTGACCAGGATCTGCAGTGCTCGCGAAACCAAGTAAGTAACCTATGTGATGAGTTATTGAATCGTTCTTTTCTTATTTTATATATATAGACACACACACACACACACACACACATATTTATGTATGTATATCTATGTAAAAATCATTAAAAGGTTTAAAATAGTTAAAGATGGATTTGAGAAAAGACTTCAAGATCGCGTATAGTTGAGTTAGTCTTCCATCACAGATATAGACTTTTGTTATTGTTATATTATGAAGTGAAATGTTTGAGGATAATTACTATGATATGAATTGAGAGGTTCAATGATTTTAATATTTGTATGCATGTATTGATGTATTTTGAAGTGAAATGTTTGATAATCTTAATGTCTATATGTATGTATGAATGTACGTAAAGGTATGAACCTGTTACGATATGAAATTATGTATGTGAATGAATACATAGATGTATAAGTATATTAGTATGTATTTGTATATGCAGATGATGTTAAGATATGTAAAGGTTGGTGTTGGACAGTTATAACCCATAACGTCACTGTTTGTAAAAGACATTGTGTTTTTGTATAAAATTAACTATATAGTAATGAAATTATCTTTTACTGTTTTGTATTTATTTACTTTGATATATAAATGGTAGAAGTCCTAATGATTAGTTCCGGATTGAGATGATATGAGACAGTATCAATCCATAAAGGTTTAATCATGAAATATCCATATTCAAAGTATTATCAAGATTGGACATCGATAATGTGGAATAGACTAGTTTGCACTTGTGCGCATTATGAGGGTATAACGACATAGTTCTCATATATTTAAGTATTGGATACTTATGCGAGTGCGATGGGAGGTTGTGTTTTATCGATGGTACGAAAAACAACTTCGCTCTGGATAGACCCCGCGGAATTCCATTGGTAGTATGTATATGTGTCTATGAGAGTCCGCTTCAGGGTAGGTGTATTTGGTCTTTACCCGAGACTTTCATCCATAGTACTTGCGACAATCGATACGCTTTGGTTTTGGTCGTCCAGGACTTTAACAGGTTCTGCGTACACCTCTTCTGGGTTTCTTGAGAATCGTAGTGTATTGGATGTGATGTCAAGACGGAAGTATCACTTCAGACATATAGAGATGATGATCACGCAGGGATTCAGAACTGGTTCTCTATTATGTTGTAACCATCGGGATAATATGACAAGGTCATGATTATCCGATTCAAAAAGACTAGTTGCTTGATATCCGATATGTGCTTTGTACGGGGCAAACACTATTCCAGCCCCAGGCCTTGCACGTGACATCCGATACTGGATCACAATAAGCAATACTACGGTATACTATGCCTGATATAGATTGTATAATCCATTAAGAATACTTCTGGAGAATTGGGTAGGCATGGCGCTTTGCTAGAAGCCAACCTTGTCTTGTGAATCGGTAAAAATATAGTACGAGGTACGTACGTGTTCGGATAGTCTGACGATCGGATTTACTGCCAACATATCCATGGATCTCTTGGGTCGCTTCCCGAGGATACACTGATGACGTATGATTCGAACTTAATTAATCTGTGATTAATTACGGAGAGACTTTATCTTGGATAAAGTACTATTTGAAGAGAGAGAAAGACTAATTTGGAATTAATCAACAAAATAATATATTCGATATATTAAAAGAATTTGGATTTCGACGCGGGCAAACGAGTTAATTTAGAATTAATTCGTTAGCGATGTGAATAGTAATTTTACTAGGCAAAATTATTTAATTAAGTCGCGACGGAAGTTCGTTAATTCAGAATTCGAGAACTGAGCCCGAAAGTGTTTACGGACCCACTCATATTTTGAATTGGGTGGGGCCCACAAGTCACATCACGAGTCACATCGCTTGTCACTTTAGTGATAGATGTCTTGTCACCTTTTTGGTGAGTGACATGCAGTCATTATTCATGATGGAGGTGGTTGTGGACATTTAGTGTCATTTTGGAGCCAAAATTTGGCTTTGACTTTTGGTAAAGATATACCAACTTTTGTAATTGTTTTTTATTTTTATTGTTTTTAGAAAACAAATTGAAAAACAAAGAAACAAAACTCTCTCTCCCTTTTCTTATAATGCCGTGAGCTTCTCCCCATGAAAGAGGAATTGTTTTTCTTTCAAATCTCTTGCTAGCACATACTAGAATCATACAAGTTGTTAGAGAAACCTTCCTTAGAGCTTGGGATCCATTTGAGCTTGGAGCTTTTTCAACATCTTCAACAAATCATCCTTGGCCGAATTCAAAGCTTGAAGGGAAGGAAATTTTTGTTTGAGCAACACATCCAAAACCGATCAATGTAAGTGTGTTTCCGCCACTCTTCTTTGTTATTCATTCATCATTTTATGCTTATCTTGATCTTGGGACTAAACCTAGGAGTCAACAATGGTATCTTTGAGCCAAAATGAGCATGAAATGAATTAGGGTAAAATTTAGGTAAAATCTATGTGAGCATGATTTGATAAAATTGATTGATTGAGTATGTTTAAATGTTGATATATTGAGGTTGGATTGGATCAATTTCATGAAATATTGATTGGATCAATTTTAACCCACACATTGGCTTGGCCGAAGGATGATGTTACCCTAGGATCTTGGTATTTTTTGTTTTGATGATCATTGGATGATTTGAAACGATTGGGATATGTCGATTTAAAATTCAATCGGATTAGAAAATGAATTCGGACCAAATTCCCTACCATGGCCGAGAGCATGTTAACATGTAATGACTTGATTTTTGATTCAAGAATGTTGGACATTAGTTGAACAATTGGATACATAATTAATTAGTTAAATTGTATTTTGGAAATATTGATTTAGTTAATTAATTGATGTAATATACTTGGTTATTTAAATTATAAAATTTAGAATTTTAAAATTTGATTAATGGGCTTGATTTTGAATTGGGCTTGGAAATGTTATTTTGGGCATAATGGGCTTGGTTGGGCTAAGTTGGTTTAGGCCAATTGGATTGGATCCAAATTGGGCCTAAATCATTTCATTAAGTCAAAATGCAATAAATGGGCTTTAAAAGTTTAATTGGGCCTTATGGGCTAAAATTGTTTTCTTGGCAAATGAGGGTGATTCCTTAATTGGGCTTGGTAATTGGGTTTGACCCACATTGACCAAAGTCCATGCCTTATGAAATCAATTGAAAGCCCATCGAACTTTAATTAAACAAACATTGGATGTTAGTTGGGCTTTGAGACCTATTAAGATTAGATTTGGAATCTAAGTCGTTAAAGCGCATTAAAATGTGTAATTATTTAATTTGAAATTAAATAAATGAATTAGTATTGAATACGAATTAAATTAGATTTAAAGAGTAGTTCACGAATGCGTACTTTAAGTACTTATTCTCAAACGAGTTGGACTCGCGCAAAATCAAATCATTGTTTGAACATTGGATGATCACATAATTAAAGACTCATTAATTGGATTAGATTGGTTGAATTGCATGCTATGAATGAATATATGGATGTGTTGAATGAATAGCGTATATCGGATGGATATTAGAAGGGAAAGGGCAATTTTAGAAGTTATTGTAAATTTGGAATTTATAAATTGGACCTGCGTGTCCAGAGTCATCTCTCATTATTTCTTTGTATTCTCTTCTCACCTAATTCCCCTCAATGTAATGAGGTTTCTATTATTGTATTATGTAATTGGGTAGAAGTAGAATAGTGCTAGCCGGGGAGAGGAAAGATAGTGATTTATTCTAGGAACAATCTGTTAAATATCCATCCGTATATCATTATTAATTTACTTTCCGTGCCTTATTATGCTTTTAGAATGCATGCTTAAAGGTGAATGATGAGACCTTAACAAAGATAATAAATTGGTTGCCAATTTACGCGAAAAACCTAAAAAAACATATTAAGTGTTTTTCCTTCCGTTGAGTGATTCTTACTCAAGATCCAAAATTGGCATTGGTTTGTTGGCCAAAGTCAAGACCTTTGTCAATTGCGGATGTGTTTGAATCATGAAGGCTTTGTTCCACATCGGTGTCTTGTCCAAGTTTTGATTTGTTGGCCAAAGTCAAGATCACTTCTTGTCCATCGAATTGATTACGGAGATTTCCATATCAATGGGTTCTGCTTAACTGAAATCATTAAGCTTGTTGTGCCAAAGCCAAGGCTTAGTTGATTTAGAGGAAAAAGGTTAAGCAAATATATTAGATATATTGGCATATATATTATATATATGTTTCAGACTTGGATGTCCACCTACCGGATCTAGGAATTGGATGAAATCCAATTAATCTTCGAGATCTACCTAGTTAAATATCATACAGCTTGTTGGCCAAAGTCAAGGTTATGTGTTATTTAACCGGATCCTAGCCCACTAGGAAACTGGGTTTTCCCGAGTACTCGACAGAGGATTAGAGGCTCGCCGAAAAATAGTGGGAGGCTAGTATTGAATTTGCAATTTCATTCAGATACATAGATTTACGCGCTTTCAAATTATTTTATTAGTTGGACTAATATAATGTTATTTTTCTTGTAACAGTTAGATTGTACCCAAATATCGTTGATTAGATAGTTGGACTATCGTAATCAAGATGACAGGAAAGGGAAATGTTTGAGACATTATCATGGGTGAAAATATCTTCAAGGGCACGAACTTTGTCGATTGGGAAATGAATCCGAGGATAGTCCTCGGAGCCGAGAGGCTGCTATATACTATACAGACATCTTTTGGTCCTAAACCCAAACCTGATCAGTTACTTGAGCTGGAGCTTTGGAAGACTCTCAGCGATGACAATGATACTACTCAGTCAATTATGCTTGCTGCTATGACTCAATATTTTCGTCGACAGAACAAGGACTTGGATCCCTATAATATGTTGGCGAGGTTGTAAGATCTTCACCGATCTAACCGATGATCGCAGAGATATGAGTTACAGAAGAAGCTCTTTCATGCACGTATGTCAGAAGGCATGTCTGTTGAGTCCCATGTGGCACCAAGATAGCTGACATTGACGAGCTTACTCAGATGGGGATAGTCTTAGAGGTTGAGACTACCATAGATTTGATCTTGCAATCTCTCCTAGATACTTGGAGAGGGTTCATCATAAACTATAACTTGATGAACCAAGATGATACTATTGGAGAGTTGTTGTCAATTCTCAAGGAAGCTGAGAAGGAGCTTCTCAAGGGCAATAAACGCGATGCGCACTTTGCTTCGACATCTCAGACACCAAGGGCTGGGCCCAAGGCGATTGGAGGTGTGAAGAAGAAGAAGCATAAGAGAAAGGGAAATGCCAAATCGTCAAAGGCTTCTGGGAATCCTAAGGACAAATCTCAAGATGTATGCCTCTAGTACGGCAAGTGGGGTCACTAGAAGCGTGACTGTCATGAGTACAAGACGCTCCAGAAGGAGATTAAAGCGGGCAAGGCACCTGCTACAGATATGTTTGTTATTGAAATAAACATGACTATTTCTAGTTTTAAAAATTGGATTTTTGATTCTGGCCTCAGGGGAGATTGATCTACGCGTCGGAAATGGGGCACCAGTCGCTGTTTTGGCCGTTGGCACTTTTGTTTTGGAATTTCCCTCGGGGCATGTACTAGAACTTACAGACTTTTATTATGTACCTAGTTTGATTAGGAATATTATTTCTGTATCTATGTTAACCCAATGTGGGTACACTTTTGTATTTAGAAACACCAGGTGTTTTATTTATAAAAATGATATAAAAATTTGCACTGCTATCGCAAATAATGGTCTTTATATTTTGAATATAAATCAATCTCAAATATATAATATAATAAATGAAAGGCTTAAAATGAGTAATAAAGATGAAACTTATATGTGGCTCTATCGTCTGGGAGATAAACAAGACTCGCATATCCACACTTTTGAAGAGTGGGTACTTGGACGGATTTGATCCAAATTCATATGACGTCTGCGAATCTTACTTATTAGGAAAAATTCCTAAATCACCTTTTAGTGGTAAAGGTGAATGCGTCACCGAACTGTTAGCCCTCGTTCAAAGTGACATATGTGGGCCCATGTCTAGCCAGGCTAGAGGTGGATATGAATACTTTGTAACTTTTACGGATGATACATCGCATTATGGTTATGTGTATCTTATGAGACACAAGTCGAAAAATTTTGAGAAATTCAAAGAGTTTCGACACGAAGTTGAAAAACAGACCGGTAAGAGTATAAAGACATTACGGTCGGACCGTGGTGGCGAATACTTGAGCAATGAGTTTCATGATCACCTAAGAGAATATGGTATTCTTTCACAGTGGACTCCTCCCGGAACACCGTAATTAAACGGTGTGTCCGAACGGAGAAATCGAACCTTGTTGGATATGGTTAGGTCTATGATGAGTCGCACTGAGCTACCTATTTCCTTCTGGGGATATGCATTAAACAGTGCAATTCTTATTTTGAATAAGGTTCCGTCAAAGTCTGTTCAACAGACTCCGTATGAGATATGGACTGGAAAGAAATCGGGTTTCTCATTCCTGAAGATTTGGGGATGCTGGTCATACGTCAAACATTTGGAAGGTAGCAAACTTGAGCCCAAATTGGATAAATGCCTATTCGTAGGATATCCTAGGGAAACCAAAGGATATTACTTCTATCACCCACGAGAGAACAAAGTATTTGTTGCTCTACATGCGGTTTTCCTTGAGAAGGAATTCCTAAATGCAGTGGTTAGTGGGAGGAAAGTAGAACTCGATGAAAATCGGAGTGATACTGTTCCTGGCATAGAATCCTCAACGGACCAAGAACAGTCCATCCGGGATGAGGCTGTACCATAATCTTCTATTACACAAGGACCACGTAGGTCGGAGAGAGTCAGGAAACAACCTGAGAGGTATGGGTTTCTGATCTCACCTTATACAGATATTAATCTTATTGAGGATAATGAACCAGCTACGTATGAGGAAGTGATATAAGATATCGATTCCATTTTATGACAAGAAGCCATGAAGTCCGAAATGGATTCCATGTACACCAACCAAGTTTGGACATTGGTTGATGTACTAGAAGGCGTAAAGCCTATTGGTTGCAAATGGGTCTTCAAGAAGAAGACTTACATAGATGGCAGCGTACAAACGTACAAAGCTAGGCTTGTAGCGAAGGGGTATCGTCAACGACATGGTGTCGATTACGATGAAACTTTCTCACCCATTGCCATGATTAAATCCATTCGGATAATACTTGCTATTGCTGCATATTTCGATTACGAGATATGGAAGATGGACGTTAAAACCGTTTTCCTTCACGGAAACCTTTCGGAGGATGTTTATATGCAACAGCCTGATGGTTTTATCGTGCCTAAACTTGTAAACAAGGTTTGCAAGTTAAATCGGTCCATCTATGGACTGAAGCAAGCATCGCGGTCTTGGAACCAACGTTTTGATGAGATCATAAAAGAATATGATTTCATTCAAAACGAAGATGATCATTGTGTATATAAGAAGGTTAGTAGGAGAGCACTGACTTTTATTGTCCTTTATGTTGACGATATATTGCTTATTGGCAATGACATTCCCATGTTAACGTCGGTGAAAGCTTGGCTTTCATTGAAATTCTCCATAAAAGATCTGGGAGAAACAGCCTATATTCTGGGAATAAAGATCTACCAGGATAGATCTAGAAAGCTGCTTGAACTCTCTCAGAGTACGTGCATTGACAAAGTATTGAAGAGATTCAACATGGATCAGTCCAAAAGGGGACTGTTACCAGTGTCACATGATGTCTATCTATCTGAGAACATGCGTCCTAAAACTCAAGATGAGAGAGACAATATAAGTCGGATACCGTTCGCCTCGGTAGTCGGATCGATCATGTATGCCATGATATATACGCGACCTGATGTCTCCTATGCTTTGAGCATGTGTAGTCGCTATCAGGCCGATCCAGGTGAAGGTCACTGGATGGCGGTTAAGAACATCCTTAAGTATCTTAGACGAACTAAGGATGCTTTCTTAATCTATGGAGATGGAGAACTTGAGGTAACTGGGTATACCGATGTAAGTTTCCAAACCGATAAAGACGACTGTAAGTCGTAATCCGGGTACATATTTTGTTTGAATAACGGAGCAGTAAGTTGGAAATCTTCCAAGCAAGAGACTGTTGCCGATTCAACAACAGGTCGGAGTATATTGCTGCAGCTGAAGCAGAAAAAGAGGCAGTTTGGATCCTAAAATTCCTAATTGGATTAGGAGTAGTTCCGTTAGCAGCTGAGCCCGTTCCATTGTATTGTGACAATAACGGGGCTATAGTGCAGACAGATGAACCGCGGTCTCATCAACGATCCAAGCATGTTCTTTGATGTTTCCATCTGATTCGTCAGATCATACATCGTGGTGATGTGAAGGTCGAGAAGGTCACATCAGATGATAACATGGCAGATCCGCTGACGAAAGCTATTCCTCAGCAAAAGTTTGAGCGACATGTATATAGTTCAGGTATTAGATACTTGAGTGACTGGCTATAGGCCAAGTGGGAGATTGTTGGTCAGTTATGACCCATAACGTCACTGTTTGTAAATGACATTGTGTTTTTGTATAAAATTAACTATGTAGTAATGAAATTATCTTTTACCGTTTTGTATTTATTTACTTTGATATATAAATGGTAGAAGTCCTAATGATTAGTTCCGGATTGAGATGATATGAGACAGTATCAATCCATAAAGGTTTAATCATTAAATATCCCTAGTCGTAGTATTATCGAGATTGGACATCGATAATGCGGAATAGACTAGTATTGTACTTGTGCGTGTTATGAGGGCATAACGGCATAGTTCTCATATATTTAAGTATTGGATACTTATACGAGTGCAATGGAAGGTTGTGTTTTACCGATGGTACGGAAAACAGCTTCGCTATGGATAGACCCTGCGGAATCCCATTGGTAATATGTATATGTGTCTATGGGAGTCCGCTTCAGGGTAGGTGTATTTGGTCTTAACCTGAGACTTGCATCGCTAGTACTTGCGACAATCGATACGCTTTGGTTTTGGTCATCCAGGACTTTAAAAGGTTATGCGTACACCTCTTCTGGGTTTATTGAGAATCGTAGTGTATTGGATGTGATGTCAAGACGGAAGTATCACTTCAGACATATGGAGATGATGATCACGCAGGGATTCAGAACTGGTTCTCTATTGTGTTGCAACCATCGAGATAATATGAGAAGGTCATGATTATCCAATTCAAAGAGACTAGTTGCTTGATATCCGATATGTGCTTCATTCGGGGCAGATACTATTCCAGCCCCAGGCCTTGCACGTGAGATCCGATACTGGATCGCAATATGTAATACTACGATATACTACGCCTGATATAGATCGTATATTCCATTAAGAATATTTCTGGAGAATTGGGTAGGCATGGCGCTTTGTTAGAAGCCAACCTTGTCTCGTAAATCGGTAAAAATGTAGTACGAGGTACGTATGTATTTGGATAGTCCGACGACCGGATTTACTGCCAACATATCCAAGGATCTCTTGGGTCGCTTCCCAAGGATACACCGATGACGTATGATTCGAACTTAATTAATCTGGGATTAATTGCAGAGAGACTTTATCTTCAATAAAGTACTATTTGAAAATAGAGAGAGATTAATTTGGAATTAATCGACAAAATAATATATTCGATATATTAAACGAAATTGGATTTCGACGCGGAATTAAAATTATATTTTAATTCGGGCAAACGGGTTAATTTAGAATTAATTCGTTAGTGACGTGAATAGTAATTTCACTAGGCATAATTATTTAATTACGTCGCGATGGAAGTTCGTTAATTCGGAATTAGCGGAACCGAGCCTGGAAATGTTTGCGGACCCACTCACATTTTGAATCGGGTGGGGCCCACAAGTCACATCGCGAGTCACATCACTTGTCACTTTAGTGATAGATGTCTTGTCACCTTTTTGGTGAATGACATAAAGTCACTATTCATGATGGAGGTGGTTGTGGACATTTGATGCCATTTTGGAGCCAAAATTTGGCTTTGACTTTTGGTAAAGATATTCCAACTTTTGTAATTGTTTTTTATATTTATTGTTTTTAGAAAACAAATTGAAAAACAAAGAAACAAAACTCTCTCTCCCTTTTCTTAAGATGCCGTGAGATTCTCTCCATGATAGAGGAATTGTTTTTCTTTCAAATCTCTTGCTAGCACATACTAGAATCATACAAGATGTTAGGGAAACCTTCCTTAGAGCTTGGGATCCATTTGAGCTTGGAGCTTGTTCAACATCTTCAACAAATCATCCTTGGCCGAATTCAAAGCTTGAAGGGAAGGAAATTTTTGTTTGAGCAACACATCCAAAACCGATCAATGTAAGTGTGTTTCCGCCACTCTTCTTTGTTATTCATTCATCATTTTATGCTTATCTTGATCTTGGGACTAAACCTAGGAACCAACAGTTGGGTATACGGAATTGATAAATGGAACAATTCATGATTTCTGATTGACATTAGCTTGTGTATATATACACTATATGAATACATTGTTATTGTCTTATACATGTGATTTATTTCTATAGCGATTGGAATGGTTAAGTATGATAAGGAAAAAGTAAAGACTAAATTCTCTCCTAATGGATATATTTATTTGGTAAAGATACTATATCAAATATTTCTAGATAGAAATTCTGAAAATGAATATATTTGATAGATAAAATAAAAGATATAAGAACTATTAAAGATATGACATGAATTCATAGTAAGATGTATATTCATATGTTTTGAAATATATGTATGTATGGAGTGTTTTTCATGGATGTGCTTGTGTATGAGTAGTCTTGTGATGAGTTTAATGTCACGTGATATGCATGAATTTATATATGTTTGACTAGTTGATTTTCTCGTGGTGTAGTAGTTAAGCTGGTTAGGAATCCGTTTACATGGAATTCATCTCATACCTATTCTAAAATAGGTAATTAGTTTCGTACAAGTATTGTGTGTGTAAGCTATATGTATGTATGTATTGTTGGATGATATGAAGTTTGATGTATCGATTGTTATGTGTGCTTCATGGTTGGTTACATGATGATTGTGAATATGTCTAAGTATATGTATGTGTGATAGAACTTTTGATATGTATGGATCATTTATGTCTATGCAAAATGAATGGATGATTTGAAACCGATGTGAATGTCAGAAGATATTATGCATGTTTGCTAAGTAGTATTGGTATGTACGTATATATGTGAAAATTCTAAAATTGTATTTGCATATATTTAAGAAAAGTGTGCTACGATATGTGTGAATGTATATGAACTCCGAGTGTTAGGCTATTTAAGGGTTATCGTGGTTAAAGAAGGTTAGAGAAAGATTATTTTGGTATTAAAGAAATGAGTTTTGGTATTAGAGTTTGTTGTAACCGAATAGAAGGAAGTTTATGGGATTTACTAATTTGATGATATTTCAAAGATATTTACTTGATAATTATTAATATGTGACCTCATGTTTCAGCATTGAAATAGTTTCGATGTTATGTGTCGTACCTTGTTATTTTGAATTCATGCTTCGTGTGCTTTGAATCACTGGCCATTATAATGACGTGTAAATATGAAAATTTAAGATGGGTAAAGTATACGGGATAATAGAAAGCTGATGATTCTAAAATTCGTAATATCTTGATAATTCTAAAAATATTCTTATGTGATTGACTTGTATGTTGTATTTATAGTGCTAGCATGGTTACTTATTGAGTTTTTATAACTCACACCAAACCAGTTTGCTAGTTTTAAAGGTTAGCTACCAGATGGGTCAACCATTGCAACTTTGGAAGTCATGCTCGAAACGCAGATCACCCATACGGCAATCACCCTCCCAAGTGTCCTGGAAGAAATTTAGAAGTTTAGGATATTTGGTTATCATTTTGTTGTCATGCAGAGCAAGCTGTTTGTATTTAAAATAAATGATTTAATTACTTATGATATTGTGGGCATGAAGCTCTTGATTGTTGATAGATGGTGTTTGAACAGAGCCCTTAGATGACGGTTTTGATGTGTTGTGTGGACTTGAGGTCCTTTAATATATGATGTTTATTTTTGGTTCATTTTGATGTTAGACTTTATTCCAGATTGTCCAATTTTAGGATACATCATGCCCGATTTTTTGGAAATTTGGATGCTTATAGAAATTAGTTAATCTTATCTCCTACTGGTAGCATCCTGCCCCAGACAGGGTGTTATAGTACCCAAGTTGAGTTGTAAGTCTTTTTATATCTTAAACATTTGTGGTTGTGAAATCCCTTGTTGAGTGGGGATACTCAAATTTGTGTAAAGGTTTGGAGTGAACCTAGAAATAAAACTCTTGATTTATGAATGAACCAAAGAAAACTCATGGTGCAAAGTATGAAATCACTTTTTCATAGTGGAAAGTTTCAAGCATGGCTTGAGGAGTGGACATAGACATTATTCGCCAAACCACTATAAATTATAATGAATTTCTCTATCCCTTAGCTCTTTAATTTATTGCAAGTTTATTTTATATCCACATATTATTTAGTAACTTGCTTTTGGGAAATATATTGTTGAGTATATTGATTGAGAAAATTAAACATTAAGCTTAATTGGTGAAGTTACTGACTAAGTGGCTTAAAATTAAAAGAATTTTAATTTCGTATTATTTTGTCAGATACCCAATTCACCCCATTGGGTATAGTTGTTGTTTAAGTTTGTTTGTAGGAAATTTAAATTGGTATCAGAGCTTGGACTTCTCGCAAAGGATTTGACCATTCGAGAAGAGATAATATAGCAACTACAAGCAACACTTCAATGAACTTTACGTGGGGATTTTTGACAAATAGACCTGAGTTCTACACCAGAACCGACTATAATTATTGAAAGATGAGAATATTGAACTACCTTCTTGTTTTTGATCTGAAATCATTCAAAGTGATCACTAAAGGTTCTAAAATTCCTATGAAGAAAGATAGCAACAACGTGGATTTTCCAAAATTACAATTAAAATGGACCAATGAGGACTACATGGAAGCCTCCAAAAATACAAAGGCTATCAATCATTTACTTTGCGCAATTGATCAGAGTCAAATCAATAAACTTCTGAAATTTAGAAATGATTTTGAATTATGGAAGCCTTTGGACATTGTCAATGATAGTACTAGTCAAGTTAAAGAGTCAAAGATCAATCGGTTCATGTAAGAGTTGAATAACTTCAAGATGGAAGCAAGTGAAAATATTGAAGAGATGATTTCAAGATTCACCATGATTATAAATCAACTAAGTGCTTTAAGAAAACGTATTAGTACAAGTGATCAAGTGAAGAAGATCCATAAGTCTCTTTCTAAAGAGTATAGAATTTACACTGCCTCTATCAAAAGAATCTAATGATCACAACACCTTGAAATTAAATGCCTTGGTAGGTAATTGTTGGAATATGAGATGGAAATCAAGATAGATTTAAGGGAAGAAGAAAAGAAAAATAAAAAGAGAATAACCATTAAATCATTTGTGAGAAAAGAAGATAGTGCAAGCTCAAGTGATGAAGAAGATGAAGACTTGGCATATTTAAAAAATAACTTTAAGAAATTTCCCAAATCCAAGAAGGCTGAAAAAAATTTCGAATGAATGAGAAAAAGAGGAAAATTGGACAAGAAAGTACAAGAAGGATAAAATCATTTGCTTTGAGTGCTAAAAATCAGGTCACATAGTTGTCGATTGCCTAATGAGGAGATTTAAGGGAAAATTAAAGAAGGAATCAATGAAAACAACTTGGAGCAATAACGACTTTACCCCATCTGAGGAAGAACGTGGAGAGGGGATAAGAGATCTTACTTTTATGACTATTGCTAATGATGATCTTCTAGATGAAAGTGATGAAGAACATGTATATGATTCTTTCAAATATGATGACTTGCTTGATGCATTTAATGAATTGTCTGAATTATATGACTTATTAATAAAGAAGCATAAACTGCTCCAAAAGGAGCATTCATCTTTATTACATGATCATGTATTAATTATTAAGAATAATGAAATGCATGAAAAATAAATTATTTGCTTAAAAGATGAGAAACTAAAACTTGAAAATAACATATCTATCATGTCATCTAGTTCATCTAATACTTATGAGTGCAACACGTTGAAGGATGAAAATATTTCATTAAATAAAAAGGTTTTTTATTTGCACTCAATTGTAACAAAATTCACTTTGGGAGAGAAAAATTTTAAAATATTACTTGGCTCCCAAACATGTCCTTTCAATAAAAACGATTTGGGATATACGCCTTACAACAAATGAACTTCTTTGAAAAATCATTTTGTAAAGGGATTCACCTCTTATACACATGTTACTAGTGATACAAATATCACATGTCATACATGTAATAGAAAACGATATAAGATATATGGTTACATAAATAAAGAGGATAATATGAGTGTATAGGTTCCAAAGAATCAAGATTAACCTCCTTATACCCAAGAAAGTTTGAGTACCAAAAGTTTTTTGAATGATTTTTTAGGTGAAACTTTGGAAAAACTAATTAATGAGATACACAAATGATCCCAAAGACTCAACACAAAATGAGGAAAAAGCTCAATAAAAGAATATCAATTGCAACGTCAAAATGAACTAAATTTCATGGATGATGGATTTTTCACTTGATGACAACAGTAAAGGTATAATTCATGCGGACGGAAACATTGGTTCCATTTCCTCCACCTTACTTGAGTATGCTTAAATTTTTGTTATGGATTAGACATAATTGTGAAGCATGCTACTGATTGGGTATTTTGAGCTGAATTGTGTAAATTTATGAATGATTTGCCTTATTTGATCATAATTATTTGATTTGAGCATTAATAAAACTTATTAAGTTAATTGATAATTTGTGTGAATCATTTCAAATGCTCAAAAATTGAAAATATTAGGGCAGTTTTGGAACCTCTAGGATTATATTAGTGCCTCGGGCAGCGGAAATAAGTCTAACCCATGGAAATCAAGTATGAGTATAATTTTAAATCATTTAATGAAATACTATATTCCATTACGAGTATATAGGAAAAAATCAGGACTGAATCGGAGTCCAAAAGCTCAAGAACGAGTGAAAATAAAAATCCCACGCGCGCACGGCTCTGATCATTATTATTATTTTCTTTTTGTTTCCTTTTCAAATCATTACCTGTAGCTCACATTCAAGTGAGCTGAAGGAATTACGGTTTTTGACCCTAATTCTTTCTGGTCTTCATTAAACACTTCAAAAACACCAAAAACTAATTTTTAATTTCAAAACCAATATTAACACATGTTATATAATAAAAATCAAGTTTTTCAAAATATCAAATATTTTTACAAAAATATAAATTTATTCTAAATATGCAATTGCGTAAATTTTGAATCCAATACACAAACCAAATTAAAATCCCAATAAGAAATGTGTCGTGAACAATTATAGGTCACCCAAAAGTGGTCAAGTGATTCTAGAATGGTAGCCATAGCTCTAAGCTTTAATCTAGAGTTCCAAAATCTTATTAATTGTTTCATGTCCACCATGAATATTTTTGACCTAAATTATAAGCATGTTGTGTTGATACTTCTAAAGTATCCTAACAAAATTGATTAGCCTTATTTCAACATTAAGCTATGTTATCATGCATCTAATACACAAATGAACATAGCTTAGGAGAAGATCAATTATTACCTAGTAAGCTTGATTCAAGATCCAATCTACTTCTCATTTGTTGAAATTGTTGGAGAACTTTCAAGGTGTGCAAGCTTGACTTCAAGATCTAATCTTGTTTCCAATGCTTCCATTCTTCACTTTAAGATCCAATCTTGATTTCTCCTAGATGAAATATTGTAGAGACCTCACAAGCTTTTCTAAATACTTCTCTAAGTTAGGCAAATCTCTCAAGAATTTGCTTATGCTTGTATTTGTACTTGAAATTAAAACCTTCATAAAGCTTGCTATTTATAGCAAAACTTAGATAATTTTTTAATTAATAAAAGTTATAATAAAATTTTAAGTGGGCTTAATCTAATTTGTCCAAATATGTATAAGTAGTCGTGACTAATCTCCATTGTCTCCCACTTTAATTTAATCCAATTAACTCAAGCCAAGGATTAGGAAATGGATTAGTTAAATGTTTGCCACCTTGATTTAATCCAATTAAATCAAGCCAAAACCATCTATTATTACATACTTACAATTACCATAATATCCTCAAATGGTATACAATTAAGCCCTTGTGTAATTATTGAATTAATCCAATTAGATCAAAGTAAATAATCAATATTATCCAATAACACTTGATTATCTTAGTTGATAATTATAGTATCGAATATTATCTTTTATAAAAAATAATCGGCTACCCAAGTGCTCAATGAGTACACTTCATATTGGGACTCTCTAAGTTCAGACACGTTCGTCATATAAGTCTAGCTAATATGTACGCAATTCGGCCACCTCTGAATTCGCGAAGAACACAAACGACCTTTCTGAACTATACAAGTTGAGGTCATCACATATGTTTAACAATCCCTCTATCGCAGGCTATCCGAGTTGTGCTTATGAAACATAGAATATACGGTTAAGTTTTTGAGACACATATTTCATGTCGACATGTCCACGATTCTTCATAATTGATGCGATCCACCCTAGGTGATCGACTTTGGCCAGAGATTTAAGTATCGTGACTTTACTAACATGGATACCTAAACCACTTATGGTACACATACGGGCAGACGGATCCTATCTTACTTCGCACTTAATTCCTGAGTGCATCTGTCCACACTCAATAAACATCTAGAGGCCAAACCATGAAAGGTTTCTGACATACATGGCATCAAAGTGTGGAGGATCTCACACAAAATCAATATTATCCTATAGTCAAAGGATTACGTATGCTACTCGAGTCAAGGAGATTCCTATTAACGGTGGTGTGTACTTACAACTATTAGGAATCACTTCTGAGTCATTCAGTATTCGCTTCAACGAATACCCACATGTCTATACGAGTTTCCAAAACTCATGGTACATCGGGCTAAACTATTGGAACTCTAATTCAATTATATAACATGTGCTAGTTTTCTAGGTTATAGGAATTCAACCGTATTCCAAAACCAACGATTAAGAATATTTATTTAAAGAATAGTTTACACTTAGTGTAAGAACTATTTTAAGGTTGATGTCATTCTTAGAATATCTATACATTAATCTAATATGCATAATAACAATATTATTAATAAGGTATGAAAAATATAGTTATTTTTTTAATAAATAATAAAATGAACAAATCGGATTGGCACTCCAAGCACAAACTCCATCAATCCCCATCTTATTTAGTGCCAATCTGGATGGTACCGTAGTCCCATCTCCTCTACATGTCGACATGTCCACGATTCTTCATAATTGATGTCATTCAAAGAAAATGGCATCTCAAACTGAGGAAGAGAGAGTTAGGATGTCTAAATTTCCATATGCTTCTTGTATTGGAAGCCATTGCTGCATATCACGACTATGAGATATGGCAGATGGATATGAATCCAGTGAGACTTCAAACTTGGTTTATAAGCTCCAAAAGTTTACTTATGGACTTAAACAGACATCATGAAGTTGGAATCGTCATTTTGATGAGATAATTAGATTATCTGGATTCATCAAAAATGAGGAAGAACCATATGTTTATAAGAAAGTCTGTGGGAGTATGATAGTTTTTCTAGTATTGTATGTAGATGACATCCTTATCATAGGAAATGATATATGGATGATGCAAAGTGTGAAAGCCTACCTTTGTAAGAACTTCTAAATGAAATATATGGGTGAAGCTTCCTATATACTAGGTATAAGGCTATATCGGGATAGAGTTAGGAAGCTTATAGGGTTGTCACAATCGACAAGATGTTAGAAAAGTATAGTTTTACCAACTGTATCGGAAAAGTACATTTGTTGCCTTGCAGTTGGTAAAACTGTACTTTTCTAACATCTTGTCGATTGTGACAACCCTATAAGCTTCCCAACTCTATCCCGATAGAGCCTTATACCTAGTATATAGGAAGCTTCACCCATATATTTCATTGAGAAGTTCTTGCAAAGGTAGGCTTTCACACTTTGCATCATCCCTATATCATTTCCTATGATAAGGATATCATCTACATACAATACTAGAAAAACTATCATACTCCCACAGACTTTCTTATAAACATATGGTTCTTACTCATTTTTGATGAATCCAAATAATCTAATTATCTCATCAAAACGAAGATTCTAACTTCATGATGCCTGTTTAAGTCTATAAATAGACTTTTGGAGCTTATAAACTAAGTTTGAAGTCTCACTGGATTCATATCCATCTGCCATATCTTATAGTCGTGATATGTAGCAATGGCTAAAAGAATCCTAATGGATTTTAGCATGGATACTGGTGAAAAATTTTCCTCATAGCCAATCCTATGACGTTGAGTGTAACCTTTCGCTACCAGTTGGGCCTTAAAAGTTTCCACCTTTCTATTGAGCCCTCGCTTCCTTTTGTAAACACATTTACAACTAATAAGTTTAACTTTTTCAGGAAGTTCAAGTAAGTCCCAGACTTGATTGGCATGCATTGAATCCAATTTGGATTTCATGGCTTCCTGCCATTTTTGATTGATATCCAATATTGCCTTTTTATACGTAGTCGGATCTATTTCCTCCAAGAGTAGAACATCAAGGCTCACATTAGATGTTAAGAACAATCTCTCATGAGGCTTTGATATTCTATTCGACTTACGTAGAGCCTGTGTTGTATATCCTTCACCTAGTTGGATCTCTGGTTCTGTCTCAGGTTCCTTAATGTTGAGATCAAACTCATAAGATTAATCTCTCTACAATTCTCATTTTCTCTCAAAAATTGCTTTTCAAGAAAAGTTGCAAAGCGAACAACAAATACATTTCGTTTCTTGAAATCATACAATTGATATCCCATGAAATTATCAGGATATCCAACGAACCTATATTTATTCCCTCTGGGTGCTAGTTTATCCCGCTGCTCAATTTTAACGTATGCATGACAACCCCAAAGCTTTAAATACTCAAGACTTGGATTTCTATGGAACCATATCTGATAGAAGGTTGTAGAAATAACTTTCGATGGAACTCATTAAGTATGTAGGCAACAGTTAGTAAAGCGTTACCCCAAAGGTAATAAGGAAGATCCGTATAGCTCATCATTGTTCGCACCATATCTAGTAAAATATGATTTCTAAGCTCAAACACTCCATTTTATTGAGGTGTTCTTGGTGGGCTATGTTGGACGATAAGTTCGTTCTCCCTTAAATAATTTCTAAATCTTCACTCATGTATTCACCGCCTCGATCTGGTCTAAGGCATTTGATGAATTTACTGGTTTATTTTTCTACTTCGTTTCGAAATATTTTGAACTTTTCAAATATTTCCGACTTATCTTTCATCAGATAGACATATCCATATCTAGACTTATCATCTATGAAAGTTATGAAGTATGTTGAACCATCATGAGCGGCATGATTTAATGTACCATACACATTGCTGTGTATTAGCTATAGTAAATCTCCAGCATGGTGCCTAACACCTTGAAATGGGCCTTTGTTATCTTTCCTTGGATACATGAATCGCAAATCGGATAAGGATCTAAAATAAGATTTTCAATCAAACCATCCTTTACCAATTTGGATAGACGTCTAACACCTATGTGGTCCAATCTCATATGCCATAATTCAGTATTATTTTATTTAGACTTCCTACTTGTATTTTTCTCTATATTAAAGACATCTCTTTATGTTTCCAAAACATAATGAGCATTTGATAAAGAACATTCACATTGCAATAAATTTTCTTTATCATATAAATATAAAGTTTTATCCTTAATGTTTATTTTATATCCCTATTTATCTAATATTGACATTGATATTATTTGTCTGATAATTGAGGGAACATAATAACAGTCATACAAATCTAATTTACATCCATTTGGGAGATCTAGAATAATTATTCCTATGGCCTTGACATCCAATGTCTCGCTATTGCCAACTCTAAACTGGATCTACCTTCTATTTAGCATTCTTTTAACCCTCATTTCCTGCAGGGAATTGAAAATATTAGTAGGACTGTCAGTCTCTAGCACCCATCCACTATTTACATGTAAGGCTAATGAGATGTCAATAATTGGAAAAATACAAAGCGTACCTAAGGGTCCTACTTTTTTTTTAGTTCTGGACAGTCATTCTTCTAGTATCAAGACTTCTTGCATTATAGACATTGATCACGAGCTACTTTCGGCTTTGCGCCTTTGCGCTTCTTGGAATTTTTCTTTGATATCTTCTTCTTCCTCATCTTTATTTTCTTTGACTTTCCAGAAGTCTTTGAAGAGCCAGATCCACCATGGAGATACAGTATGGGGTTGTCTTTCTTCAAATCTTGCTCCACCGTGCGTAGCATATTATGAAGTTATTCGTATATGACTTGCATCAAATGCATATGGAAATTTAATACAAAGCCAGCATAAGAACAATACAAAAAAGACATAATCAAATTATGGCCTAGCCTTTCATCAATCACAATGCCCTGTCATTCCAGATATCGAATCTGGTCGATCATGTTCAAAATATGAGTGCTAACAGCTTCTTCCTTCTTAAGTTCAGTACAGAACAATTCTTTAGACCTTCAATAAATATCCGTCTCTTGATTTGCCTCGAAAAACTCCTTGAGTGTTCGCATGATGCTCTAAGCATCTGGTATTTCAATATACTGTCTCAGCAAATCTGGAACCATCGATTCCAAGATGTAGGATTTCACCTTCAGGTTATCATCCTTCCATCTATCAAAAATTTCTCACTCTTCTAGAGTGGAGTTAGGATCGATATCAACAGGTAGTGGATTGATTGTGACTAAGTCAACTTTTCATACTCTAAGACAAGGTGCATGTTCATTTCCCATTCGAAATAATTTTTGGCTCCTTTTAGCTTATTGGAATCTAAAAGTTTCATAAATGGATTAGTGGCAGCCATCTACAAGATAATATTTTTTAGTAGTAGCAGAATAATTTTCATTTCAAAAGTGATAATACTAATTGATTATGGAATTTTAAATCTATTAGTACCCTCCCACTACTTTACATAATTTCGTAATCACTCTTAATGGAAAATAGAAATTTGACTATCAAAATTTCATAACAGGAATGGATCCTATGACATTTACTCCAGCCTCACACTAAGAATGATATTGGCCTTTGTAAACTCATTAGGTAGACCTCCAAGGTCAATCACTTCATGTGACTCCTAGTTTGGTCCCGAACCATTTCTTATCCTCACACTAAAGATGATATTGGATTAAGACGTGTTCTAGAAGTATACTTGTCAATGTGAACTAATGAGCTTTGTATGTACACCCTCACACTAATGACGATATTGGCCAACTATGTTAACTCATCACGCTACATCTAATATTTTACCGGAGCGACCTAAGTTCCGAGCACTTATACCCTCACACTAATGAAGATATTGGATAAAAGTTGTAAGAACACATTCATCTTCGTATTGATAAGACGGACCATCCAATAATGCTCCAACATTATTAATACTATTACTTAATTAAAGTAATCACCTAATCATGTGAGATTTATGACAATCAACTCATTAACTTAATTAGTTCAAAATTTTAATTTAAAAAATGCAATACATATCCAATATGCCTTATGCATAATTAAATTAAAATTACTATGGCATAGATTCAAAACATGTGTTGTATGGTTAAGTATTTGCTCTGATACCATTCTGTTGGGGCAGTTGTGGAACTCCTAGGGTCGGATCGGTACCCTGGGCAGCGAAAATAGGTCTAACACTTGGAAATAAAGTATGGGTGTAATTTTAAATCATTTAATGAAATACTATATTCCATTACAAGTGTATAGGAAAAAATCAGAACTGAATCAGAGTCCGAATGCTCCAGAATGAGCGAAAACAAAAATCTCGCACGCGCAGCGAGTGCGCGCGCACTACAGTGACGTGTGTGCACAGTGTACTCCCACACTGTAGCGTGCATCACTGATCATTATCTTTTTTTAATTTTTTTTGTTTCCTTTTCAAATCATTACCTTTAGCTCACATTCCAATGAGCTAAAGGAATAAGGGTCTTTGACCCTAATTCTTTCTGGTCTTGCCTAAACACTTCAACAACACCCAAAGCTAATTTTTAATTTCAAAACCAATATTAAAACATGTTATAGAATAAAAATTAAGTTTTTCAAAATATCAAATATTTACAAAAATATAAATTTATTCTAAATACGCACTTGCGTAAATTTTAAATACAATACACAAACCAAATTATAATCCCAATAAGAAATGTATCGTGAACAATTCTAAGTCACCTAAAGGTGGTCAATTGATTCTAGAATGATAGCATAGCTCTAAGATTTAATCTAGAATTCCAAACTCTTATTAATTGTTCAATGACCAACATGAACATCTTTGACCTAAATTATAAGCATGTTGTGTTATACTTCTAAAGTATCCTAACACACTTGATTAGCCTTATTTCAACATTAAGATATGTTATCATGCATCTAATACACAAATGAACATAGCTTATGAGAAGATCAAACATTACCTGGTAAGCTTGATGCAAGATCCAATCTACTTCTCATTTGTTGAAATTATTGGAGAACCTCCAAGGTGTGCAAACTTGACTTCAAGATCCAATCTTATTTCCAATACTTACAAGTTTCACTTCAAGATCCAATCTTGATTTCTCCTAGATGGAATGTTGTAGAGACCTCACAAGCTTCTCTAAACACTTCTCTAACTTAGGCTAATCTCCCAAGAATTTGCATATGCTTGTATTTGTACTTGTAATTAAAACATTCCTAAAGCTTGCTATTTATAGCAAAACTTAGGTAATTTTTTAATTAATAAGAGTTGTAATAAGCTTTTAAGTGGGCTTAATCTAATTTTTCCAAAAATATATAATTAGACGTGACTAATCTCCATTGTCTCCAACTTTAATTTAATCCAATAAACTCAAGCCAAGGATTAGGAAATGGATTAGTTAAATATTTGCCACCTTGATTTAATCCAATTAAATCAAGCTAATGTTGGACAGTTATGACCCATAGCGTCACTATTTGTACAGATCACGGTGTTGTTGTACAAATTAACTATGTAACATAGGAGATTGCACTCGAATCATTTGTGATTAGATCACCTAGATATATAAATGATAAGAGGTCCCTATGATTTGTTCCTGGATGGAGAATGATATGAGACAGTATCAGTCCATGAAGGATAAATCATCAAACATCCCTAGTCAGAGCATTATCGAGATTGGACATCGATGAATGCGTAAAAGACTAGTATTACACTTATGCGCGTTTGTGAGGGCACAACGGCATAGTTCTCATATATTTGGGTATTGGATATTCATGCAAGTGTAATAGGAGGTTGTGTTTCACCGATGGTACGGGAAACAGCTTCGCTCTGGATTAGACCCCTCGGAATTCCATTGGTAGTATGACTACGTGTCTATGGAAGTCCGAAATCAGGGTAGGTGTATTTGGTCTTAACCTGAGACTTGCACCGCTAATACTTGCGACAATCAATATACTTTGGTTGTGGTCGTCCAGGGCTTTAACCGGTTCTGCGTACGCCAATACTGGGTATATTGAGAATCGTAGTGTGTTGGTGTGTGATGTCAAGACGGAAGTGTCACTCCAGTCATATGGAGTTGATGATCACGCAGGGATACAGAACTCGTTCTCTATATAAGGTTGCAACCGTCGGGATAATATGACTTGGTCATGATTATCCGATTTTAAAGAGACTAGTTGCTTGTTATCCGATATATGCTTCGTACGGGGCAGACACTCTACCAGCCCTATGCCTTGCATGTTATCATCCGATACTAGACAGAAATACGCAATACTACGGTATACTACGCTTGATATAGATGCTTATTCCTGTAAGGATATTTCCGGAGAATTGGGTAGGCATGGTGCTTTGCTAGAAGCCAACCTTGTCTTGTAAATCGGTAAACGCAGTAGTACTTGGTACTTACGTGTTCGGATAGTCCGGTGACCGATTTGACTGCCAACATATCCGGGGATCTCATGGGTCGCTTCCCAAAGATTTACCGATGACGTATGACTCGCACTTTTATTAATCTGGGATTAATTAGATGAGAGAGAAAATTAATCTGGGATTAATTGCGGAGATATTTTATCTAGGATAAAATGTCGATTAAAGAGAGAGAAACATTAATTTGGAATTAATCGAGGAATTAATATATTTGATATATTAATCGAAATTGGATTTCGACGCGGAATTAAAATTAGATTTTAATTCGGGTGAACGAATTAATTTAGAATTAATTCGTTAGCGAAGTAAATAGTGATTTCGCTTGGCGTAATCATTTAATTACGACGCAACGGAAAATTCATTTATTTGGAATTAGCGAACCCGAGCCCGAGATAATTTACGAGCGTATTCGTATTTGGAATTCGAGTGCGGCACGTCAAATCAAGCTTCAAGTCGCTAATTGCATCTAGCGTCACATCAAGCATCAAATCATGTCACTTTGAGTGATGTGACAATTGATTGGATTGATTGATTGATGTGACAATTGATTGGATTAATAAAGTGATGTGAGTGATGTGACTTGATAAAGGTGATGTGTGTGGTTGGGAATTAAACCCAAATGTGTTTGAAATGAATTTCAAATGAAATTCAAGTGCATTTGATGTATAAAACAAACACAAAACCGTATACACAAAGTAGACTTACTTTCCATCCTCTCTCTCCTCTTCTTCTTCCTCTCATCTTCACGCCATTTCTTGTTTATACTAGGCAGTGGACTGCCGAATTTTAACAAATAAAATGGAGGGAAGCAAGTGTGTTTTGTGGAAAAACAAGAGTGCTAGCACACTCCGGGATCATGCCAAGGTGATAGGGAAGTATACCCATGAGCCGGGAAGCCAAACGATGAAGCTTGGAGCTTCAAATCTTGAAGACAATGGGGCGCCAAACACTGTTCACAGCAGCCCACTGCCTTGCAAAAGTGTGCAGAATTTGATTTTTTGTTGCCCAAATCGTCGCTCAACCGCTCGATGTAAGTATTCCGCACTTCCGTCGTTGTATTCACTTATGATTCATGCTTGAGTTTTGATCTTGGGACCTTGAAAAACTCCAACAATGGCATCAAGAGCTTAGGTAAAAGCATGAAAAAGTTTGGGATAAAATTTGGGCAAACTTGATTTTGAGCATGATAAATTAAATTGGATGGATTTGTATGATTAATTGTGTTTGAATGAAGATTGATTGGGTCAATTTGAAGAAAATTTGATTGGATCATTTTTCCCCCAAATTCCCTCCTTGGCCGAAATTGTGATGTCTTTTAATGTCTTGGGATTTTTGATTTTTTGACAATTGGATATGTTGGAAATCATTCGGGATGATGATTTAATGTCGATTGCGGAATCGATTGGATTGAATTCGATTCGGACGTAAAATCCCCAAATTGCCAAGTATGTCATAAAGCTTGAAATTGGGTAAAATGAAATTGAGCATGCAATTATGAAATTGGATGATTAAGTATGCTTAATACATGTTTAATTGATGATTGGTTGGATCAATTTGATTAAATATTGTTTGGAACAAATTTCCCCAATTTTGAAAGTATGTCATAAAGCTTGAAATTGGGTAAAATGAAATTGAGCATGTAATTATGAAATTGGATGATCAAGTATGTTTAATACATGTTTAATTGATGATTGGTTGGATCAATTTGATTAAATATTGTTTGGAACAAATTTCCCCAATTTTGATGTGTTGGCTGAATAGGAGTATGCCCTAAATCTTGGTAATTTTGTTTCGTTGATCATTCGATGACTTGAAACGATTGAGGATGTTGAATTAATGTTAATTTGGATTTAATTGGATTGAATTCGGAATTGACATAAAATTAGTCCAAATTGCCGAGAGTAGTAAAGCATGTAATGGGTTTGATTTTAATCTTAATGTGTTGGACATGTGATGATGAAATTGAGCATGATTATTAGCCTAATTTGTGTTTTGGAAATAATGGTTTAGGTGATTAATCATGATACACACTTTGGAATTAATTAGATTTTGAAATTGGATTTTATAATTTAATTAATTTGGGCTTAAAATTTTATTTGGGCTTGTAATGTTGTAAATGGGCTTATTGGACTTTGTTGTACAGGCTGAGTTTAGGCAAATTGGATTGGATCCAATTGGGCCCAAAACCACTACCATAAAGCCCAAATGCGACTAATGGACCTTTAAAGTTTAATTGGGCCTAATGGGCCAAGATTGATTTCTAGGCTTATGGGGTAACTCCCGGATTGGATTTTGGTTATTCGGTTTGACTCGAATTGACCAAAATTCCACGCCTTAAGAAATTAATTAAAAGCCCATTAGACTTTAATTAAACTAATATTGGATATTCATCGGGCTTTGAGACCCGAAACTTAAATTTGGAATTTAAATCGTAAGGTTCGTAAATAAAGTGTAAGATTTAATTTGAATTAAATAATGGATTAGTATTAAATACATATTAAATTGGATTTAATTATGTAGTTTAATTTAATTCGAGAATTCGTACTTTAAGTACTTATTCGCAAAAACGAGTTTGACTCGAACAAAATCAAATCGTTGTTTGAACATTGGATGATCACTAATTATCAGATTAATTAATTGGATTAGATTGATTGATAACATGCTTGAGTGAATACATGGTTGCAATGCATGAATAATGTATATCGGATGGATATTAGTCGGGTGGGACAATTTTGGAAATTGTAATAAATTTGATTTATTAATTGGACCTGCGAGTCCAGCGTTATCACCTCTATACTCTTTGTATTCTCTTCTCACCTATTCCACTCAATGTAAATGAGGTTTCTTTAGAAGTGTAGTGTAACGGGTAGGTAGTAGAAGTAAATACAAGTGCTAGCTTTGGAGAGAGAAAATGAGAAATTTGATCTAGGATCAATGTAAAGTATCCATCCGCATATCATTATTATTTTATTTCATATGCGCTTTATTATGTGTTTAGAATGCATGTTTAAGGGTGTATGATGATGAGACCTTAACAAAGATAATAAATTGGTTGCCAATTTTCACGCGAAAAACCCTCAAATAATATTAAGCGTCTTTCCTTCCATTGAGTGATTCTCACTCAAGATCCGAGACGACATTGGTTTGTTGGCCAAAGTCAAGACCTTTGTCTGTCGAAGATGTGTTTGAATCACGAAGGCTTTGTTACATGTCAGTATCATGTCCAAGTTGTGGTTTGTTGGCCAAAGTCAAGACCACTTCTTGTCCATCGACATTGATTACGAAGCTTTCCATGGTCAATGGGTCGCGCTAACTGGGATCATTAAGCTTGTTGTGCCAAAGCCAAGGCTTAGTTGATTCAGAGGAAAAAGGTTAGGTAATACATTAGATGTATTGGCACATATAAAATATATGTTTCGGACTTGAACGTCCTCCTACAGGATCTAGGAATTGGATTGGATCCAATTGATCTTAGAGATCTACCTAGTTAATTATCATACAATTTGTTGGCCAAAGTCAATATTGTGTGATATTTAACGGGATCCTAGCCCACTAGGAAACACGGTTTCCCGAGTACTCGACAGAGGGTTAGAGGCTCGCCGAAAAATAGTGGGAGGCAAGAATTGAATTTGCAATACTCGTTCAATTACTCGCCATACGCCTCACTCATTCAATTATTTCTTCTTCGTTAGATTAAATGTTAGTTGGACTAATATTTAAATTGTTGTTTTAATTTACAGTTGGACTGTATTATATTTGATTATATATAATTGGATTATATTAATCAATATATTTGAATTAATTAATTTCAGTTTACGGTTGATTTTATAATTGGATTATAGTAATCAATGTAATTGAGGTTAATTAATTTAAATTATATTTGATTATATAGTTGGACTATTATAATCATTATAATCAATAGTACCACAAATCGTTGATTAAATAGTTGGACTATTAGAATCAAGATAGAAATGAAAGATTAGTGTTTAAAACATAATCCTGGGTGAAAATGTATTTAAACGATTTTAATTTTCAAATTGGGAATAATTTCAAGATGGTCTTGGAAATTAATAAGTTATTTTATTTGATATAATAATGAATTATGCCTAAAGCCCGGAGTTAAGCAAATAAGTGGAATATGATATTTGGAATATTCGTATAATGATAACTTTAGCGTTTAATCCATTAAGCTTATCGAAGTAGACTCCTTAATTTCTGAATCAGAATTAAGATTGGATCCTAAAGTATGATAATGAAATTGAAGGATTTTCATGGATCTATTTTAGATCTTTGAAATACTAAATTGCAATAAATAATTCTTGGAGAATTAATGACTATTCTCAAGGAGACAAAGTCAAAGTTTGCAATTAGGCAAGTAGTGCAAGGCACACCTTACCTCAATATTCCAGAAACCCGAGGCTTGACCAAAGGCTATTGGAATGTTGAAATAAGCAAAGGCAAAATCATAATAATCTTTTGGGAAGATAAAAGGATATATCCTAAGAAGGAATTGAAGACGAGCAAGGCTCTTACTTCAAATATGTTTGTCATAATCATGTTCACAACTGGTATTGAAATTGGATTTTAAATACTTAGTGTGATACATAAATATGTACTGTTGTGCAGAATCTGCTTTAAGCAGGATACTGACTTCAGATGAGATTACTCTGTGAATTGAAAACGGGACGATAGTCGCTGTTTTAACCGTAGATACCTAACTTTAGGAATTACCCTTGGGTATGTACTTAAATTAGGGAACTGTTATAATGTAACTAGTTTGACTAGAAATATTATCTTTATATCAGTGTATAACCCGTTGCGGGTGTACCTTTATATTCTAGAACACTAAATTGTTTTATTATATAAAGATGATATTGAGATAAACACATTAGATGTGAATAACAGAATTTATATTTTGAATATAAATAATATCTCATATATATAACATGACAAATAAATAGCTCAAACTGATTTGATCAATTAAGAAACTAATTGTGGCATTATTGTCTAGGACACAATCAAACAAGACTCGTATATCCACACTTTGGAAGAGTGGGTACTTGGACTGTTTTGATTCTATTCAAATAAAGTCTACGAATCTAGTTTATTAAGCAAAGTGCTTAAAACACCTTTACTCAGTAAAAGTGAAAATGCCACCGATCTGTTAGCCCTAGTTCATAGTGAAGCAAGTGGGCCCGTGTCTAGCTAGGCTAGAGGTGGATATGAATATTACGTGACCTATACGGATGTGGCATCGCGTAATGGTTATGTGTTTCTTTGAAGAACACAAATCGGAAACTTTCACAGTTTCGACACGAAATAGACAAACAGTTAGGCTAAAGTATTAAACCGTCACGGTAAAACCGTATTGAAAATACTTAAGCAATAAGTTTCTCGTATACTTGAAAGAGTATAGTATTCTTTCAATGAGGACTCCTCCAGAAACACGTCAATTTGACGGTGTGTCCGAACAGCATTAACCGAATTTTGTTAGACATAATAAGGTTAATCACGAGTCGCTCTGAGCTACCATTTCCTTCAACGGATAAGCTTTAAACAGTGCAAGAACTTATTTTGAATAAGGTTCCATAATAATCTGTTTGACAGATATCATATTGGATATGAATGGAAAGAAACCGGGTTTCTCATTCCTGACCATTTGGGTATGCTTGGCATATGTTTGGATGATACCAAACTAAAACCCAAATAGGATAAGTGCCAATTGTAGGATATCCTAGGGATACCATAAGTATTGTACTTATATACCTCACATGAGAACAATTAGATTGTTGCTCACCATGCGGTTTTCCTAAGAGGAATACCGATATGTAGTGGTAAGTGGGAGGATAGTATAACTCGATGAAAATCGAAGTAATACTGTTCAAGGCACCAAATCATAATGGAACATATATAGTTCATCAAGGATGAAACTATACCATTAATCTTCGAATACACGAGAACTAAGGGAGTGATACAAGGTATCAACTTCCTTATTATGGCAAGGTGCCATATAATCCGGAATGGATTCCATGTATACAACAAGTTTGGATACTAGTTGATGTACCACAAGGCATTGTGCCTATTGGTACTTTACAAGTCTTCAAGGAAGACGTACATGGATGGGAACATACAACGTATAAAGCTAGGCTTTTAACAGAAAAGTATCGTTATTGACATTGTGTTGATTACGATTCAACCCTTTTACCTGTTGCCACGGTAAATCCATTTGGATAATGCTTGCTGATACGAGCATGGGTTCTTGGAATTATCGTTTTGATGCAATCATAATGGTATATGATTTAATTCAAAACGAAAATGATTCTTGTGTAAATAAGAGGGTTAGTGGGAGCGCACTGACAGTGGCTGTCCTATAAAATAATGATAATATGTCATTTCTTGGAAATGAAATTCCCATAAAATAAATATCGGCGAAAGCTTAGCTTTCGAAATACTCTCCGTGGAACCGTACATTGAAAAATGTACAGGACCTGGTGTATCATACGCTTTGAGCATATGGATTCACAAACAGGCTAATCCGAGTGATAGTCACTGGATTGATGACAGTGACATCCGTTAGTATCTTAGAGAACTAAGGATGCTGTCTTAGTCTATGGAGAATGAGAACTTGAAGTGACTGGAATCACTGTAGCAAGTTTCCTATAACTGATAAAGACGACTAAAAGTCGCAAACGGTACTATACAGTTTGAATAACGGTGCAGTAAGCTGGAGATTTTCCAAGCAAGATACTGTTACCGAATAAACAATAAATACGGGTTAATTGCAGCAGCTGAGGCAGCAATAGAAGTCATTTGGGTCGATACATATCTAATTAGATTAGATATAGTTCTGTTAGCAGCTGAGCTAGGCATCAGCACAGGCTAAAGAATTAATGGTCTCATCAACGATCCAGATACATGCTTACATATTCATCTGATTCGTTCGGATCATACATCGTGGCGATGTGATGATTGAATAAGTCGCATCAAGATGATATTCATGCAAATCCGCTAACAAAGATTTTCTCAGCAGTTTAAGCCAACCGTATATAGTTCGGGTGTTAGACCCTCAGTGACTGGCTATAGGCCAAGTGGGAGATTGTTGGACAGTTATGACCCATAGCGTCACTATTTGTACAGATCACGGTGTTGTTGTACAAATTAACTATGTAACATAGGAGATTGCACTCGAATCATTTGTGATTAGATCACCTAGATATATAAATGATAAGAGGTCCCTATGATTTGTTCCTGGATGGAGAATGATATGAGACAGTATCAGTCCATGAAGGATAAATCATCAAACATCCCTAGTCAGAGCATTATCGAGATTGGACATCGATGAATGCGTAAAAGACTAGTATTACACTTGTGCGCGTTTGTGAGGGCACAACGGCATAGTTCTCATATATTTGGGTATTGGATATTCATGCAAGTGTAATAGGAGGTTGTGTTTCACCGATGGTACGGGAAACAGCTTCGCTCTGGATTAGACCCCTCGGAATTCCATTGGTAGTATGACTACGTGTCTATGGAAGTCCGAAATCAGGGTAGGTGTATTTGGTCTTAACCTGAGACTTGCACCGCTAATACTTGCGACAATCAATATACTTTGGTTGCGGTCGTCCAGGGCTTTAACCGGTTCTGCGTACGCCAATACTGGGTATATTGAGAATCGTAGTGTGTTGGGTGTGATGTCAAGACGGAAGTGTCACTCCAGTCATATGGAGTTGATGATCACGCAGGGATACAGAACTCGTTCTCTATATAAGGTTGCAACCGTCGGGATAATATGACTTGGTCATGATTATCCGATTTTAAAGAGACTAGTTGCTTGTTATCCGATATATGCTTCGTACGGGGCAGACACTCTACCAGCCCTAGGCCTTGCATGTATCATCCGATACTAGACAGAAATACGCAATACTACGGTATACTACGCTTGATATAGATGCTTATTCCTGTAAGGATATTTCCGGAGAATTGGGTAGGCATGGTGCTTTGCTAGAAGCCAACCTTGTCTTGTAAATCGGTAAAACGTAGTACTTGGTACTTACGTGTTCGGATAGTCCGGTGACCGATTTGACTGCCAACATATCCGGGGATCTCATGGGTCGCTTCCCAAAGATTCACCGATGACGTATGACTCGCACTTTTATTAATCTGGGATTAATTAGATGAGAGAGAAAATTAATCTGGGATTAATTGCGGAGATATTTTATCTAGGATAAAATGTCGATTAAAGAGAGAGAAACATTAATTTGGAATTAATCGAGGAATTAATATATTTGATATATTAATCGAAATTGGATTTCGACGCGGAATTAAAATTAGATTTTAATTCGGTGAACGAATTAATTTAGAATTAATTCGTTAGCGACGTGAATAGTGATTTCGCTTGGCGTAATCATTTAATTAAGACACAACGGAAAATTCGTTTATTTGGAATTAGCGAATCTGAGCCCGAGATAATTTGCGAGCGCATTCGTATTTGGAATTCGAGTGCGGCACGTCAAATCAAGCGTCAAGTCGCTAATTGCATCTAGCATCACATCAAGCGTCAAATCATGTCACTTTGAGTGATGTGACAATTGATTGGATTGATTGATTGATGTGACAATTGATTGGATTAATAAAGTGATGTGAGTGATGTGACTTGATAAATGTGATGTGTGTGGTTGGGAATTAAACCCAAATGTGTTTGAAATGAATTTCAAATGAAATTCAAGTGCATTTGATGCATAAAACAAACACAAAACTGTATACACAAAGTAGACTTACTTTCCCTCCTCTATCTCCTCTTCTTCTTCCTCTCATCTTCACGCCATTTCTTGTTTATACTAGGCAGTGGACTGTCGAATTTTAACAAATAAAATGGAGGGAAGCAAGTGTATTTTGTGGAAAAAAGAGTGCTAGCACACTCCGGGATCATGCCAAGGTGATAGGGAAGTATACCCATGAGCCGGGAAGCCAAACGATGAAGCTTGGAGCTTCAAATCTTGAAGACAAGGGGCGCCAAACACCGTTCACAGCAGCCCACTGCGTTGCAAAAGTGTGCAGAATTTGATTTTTTATTGCCCAAATCGTCGCTCAACCGCTCGATCTAAGTATTCCGCACTTCCGTCGTTGTATTCACTTATGATTCATGCTTGAGTTTTGATCTTGGGACCTTGAAAAACTCCAACAGCTAAAACCACATATTATTACATACTTACAATTACCTTAATATCCTCAAATGGTAGAGATAATTATGATTTTACAATTAAGCCCTTGTGTGTTTATTGATTTAATTCAATTAATCCAATTAGGTCAAAGTAAATAATCAATGTTATCCAATAACACTTGATTATCTTAGTTAATAATTATAATATCGAATATTTTCTTATATAAAAAATAATTGGCTACCCAAGTGCTCAATGAGTACACTTCATATCGGGACTCTCTAAGTTCAGACACGTTCGTCATATAAGCCTAGCTAATATGTCCGTAATTCGGCCACCTCCGAATTAACGAAGAACACGAACGACCTTTCTGAACTACACAAGTCGAGGTCATCACATATATTTAATAATCCCTTCATCTAAGCTATCCGAGTTATGCTTAGGAAACATAGAATATATTTTCAAGTTTCTGAGACCCGCATCTCACGTCGACATGTCCACGATTTTCATAACTAATGCGATCCACCTTAGGTGATCGACTTTGGCGAAAGATTTAAGAATCGTGACTTTACTATCATGGATACCTAAGCCCCTTATGGTACATTTAGGGACAGACGGATTCTATCTTGCTTCGCACTTGATTACTGGTGCATCTTTCCACATCCAACGAATATCTAGAGGCATCAAAGTGTGGAGGATCTCACACAAAATGAATATTATCGTACAGTCAAAGGATTACATATGCTACTCGACTGGAGGAGATTTCTATTGACGGTGGTGTATACTTCCAAATCTTAGGAATCATCTGTGAGTCATTCAGTATTCGCTTCATTGAATACCCATATATCTATATGAGTTTCCAAAATTCATGGTACATCATGTTAAACCATTGGAACTCCAATTCCAATATACAACATGTGTTAGTCTTCTAAGTTATAGGAATTCGACCATATTCCAAAACCAATGACTATAAATATTTACTTCAAGAATAATTTACACCTAGTTTCAAAACTATTCTAAGGTCGATGTCATTCTTAGCATATCTATACATCAATCTAATAGGAATAATGACAATACTTTTAATAAGGTCTGAATGAAAAATGTAGTTATTTTTTAATAAATAATAAAATATACAAATTGGATTGGCACTCCAAGCACCTACTCCATTAGAAAATTGAGGCATAATTATAATATTTGCTTACATTAATTGATTTTATTGTATTTATAATCATGATTGGTATCATAATGCATTTACTACATATATATGACATTTATGATCCTTTTGGATAATTTGCACAATGATATGAAATGCATGGGTATTGCTATTTTTTTGAATGTGTTGGGCATAATGGATATTGATGTTGAAAATATATTCGTTGATATTGACATATAGGATAATTTTGAAGACTCTTTTTATTGGTCATTCCTCTCTTTATTGGTCACTCCTGGTTGAAAATGAAATGCATGGATATTAGTATAACTTGAATGATTTTGATGATTTATGCATAAATATTAGATTCTATGGCAAAAAGTGAGAAGATAGTAGTTGTGGATGCTTATGAACTTTATTATTATGTTTTATGCACATGTTGGTTTATATCTCTTAATGCTTAATCTTTGATTCTCCACTCATTTTGCTAGTGGCAAAGGGTGAAAATTCATAAGAATGAGATAAAACTTAGGAAATTTGTGCGACCTCTACTCTAGTATTAATGGAGAGTAAATTTATACTAATTTTTTTTGTCTAAGTGTTTATATAGGAATATTGAAAGACATTAACAGGTTAAGGGCAAACAAATATTAAGGGGGAGTTATAATCGTCAACAAATTTGAAATTCTCAAAACTCACAAGTTTTAAAGGTTGCTATCATAAAAAAAAATGGGGCGATTGTAAATGCCATTGCACACGATGAAGGATTTTGATGATACAACACCAAGACTTCGATGCACATTCACTAGCATTATAAAAATATTTCGAACGAAATAGATGTAAAAATATAAGCGCTTAATAAAGAAATCAAGTGAAGTCTTAGAGTTTATGTATCATCTCGCTCCAGGAGATTCTACCGGTAGGGAATAGAATAATCTATGCCTCCGAGCCTCTATTTTTCTGCCTATAATCCATCATACAGCTCTATCCCAAATGTAAACTCATATATGGGACTATAACCCAATTCAACAACATGTAAGGTAATTTAATAATTATAACAGCAACCAAATGTACTTCTCTTTAAGACTTTGTACTCGACACTTTTGGTTTATTACAACTACTTATACAATAAGTGTGTTCATGCAACTCTGCTATGACACTGACTGGATTGTAACTCCGTACTCAATTTGTTGGACCCAAACACCATAGTGACTGTCATCAGTATTCATCCTCTCGAGTCGTCCTTCGGGTAAACCTGCAAAACAAAGAATCTGGGAGTGGGGGGATCAGATCATTTGAACGACCTGATTAGTGGATACTAAAAATAACAAAACCGTAAGAAAAATCCAAAACATATCTGTAAACCATTTTATTTGCATGCACCGTTAAAATATATCAAGCGCTCAACGCCTAAGTCGAGCGCATGGACCGAGGAAGGAAATGACAATCCCATATCAACAAGGTAGCAAGTCATACTATTTCATATGGATAAGATCCTAACAAACACCCCGACGGAAATATATGATGAGTCATAAAAATATCATCCATTGATCATCTCAGCGGAAACATATAGATAGTTCAAAAATCATAAAAACATTAAACAAGTGCTGGGACGGAAATATATAATCATCATACATATTCTTCATCAATTTAAAACCTCAAAACATGAAAAGAATTTTAAAGCATAAGTCAAGAAAAAATAAAAGAAAGCATCCACTCACTGTGCTATGGCAAATCAGGTGTGGTACATGGTGTGGAGGATCGATGAGTATCATGATGTCGATCAAAATCCGAAATAACTGTTAGTTTCTATAACCCGGAACATTTTCATGTGGTATAAAAGAATATGTAATGCATGAACTCTTAATATTTATGAATATATATGATATTTATGGTGCCTATGAATTTTACGGCTTAGGTTTCGAGTTACACAAGTGTGATAGAAAAATTCCAAATTCTGCCTAATCATTAAAATCCTCTGCTCAACAGTTAACTTTGAAAATTCACTGCCACTAATTGGGATGGAATCTAAAGCTGAAATTTTAATGAATGGACTTTCATGTGTCTAGTTTACGTTACTTTTTATAGATCTCATTTTTATATCGAAAAATTAAGTTCTAAGCCGAATTTCAAGGGTGATCAGAAAAAAATAGGTGTGTTCACAGCAGGTCGCCCGACTTTTAAAATTTGATTTGGCTTCATGCTAAGTCCAAAAATTCTGATTTTGGATATGCTATTCTCTTATATCTCTATTTTACTCAGAATTTTATGGTTCATCATTTGAGCATCAAACACTCAACTGACAGACAATTTATTACAACTTGTCCAGAATGTGACTTCACTAAAGTTTACAGCCCAATATATCAATTCTCCACTCTATTAACTTTGTTTAATTTTCACACAAGAAATTCTTATTGCACTCAAAATAAGCCATTAACAAATATCATTAATTTACAAAATATAATTTTCCAACACATTCATACATAATTGGGCAAAAACTTTAACCATTCCACCTTTGAGTTATCAACTCCAAACAAATTTAAAATCATGCTATAACATCCTTTAATGCATGAACTTTAATAATTTATTATCAAATCAACAAAAGCAACTCCCCCCAATATGATAATAAACTTGGCCACCATACTCATTTTTCCACATTGGCATTATTTAACCGAACTTAGGCATAAACTACTCCAAACAACATCCTAAACATGTCTTAATGCCTAATTTGTACTCCATACTTTCAAATAATAAAGTCCCAATTCGTAGGGTCCCTAAGTGCAAAAATGGGAATGCAAAATGGAAGTTTATTTGTCAAAATTAGAAGAAGGAAAAAGAAGAAGATGGTTACTTAACTTAAAAGGGCTTTGAAAACTCATCATCATTCCATCAAAACTTGCTTGAGAGGAAGATGTTTGGAGGAGTTTCCCTCGAGCTCACCCACGTTTTTATCTTGAGAATGAGAGAAGTGAATAGTTCTCTATCTATAGACAAATGGGCCGATTTTTATTTGCAATTGAGTCGTTCAAAATTTTCCATCTCACCCAATTTATAGGGTATTCCCAAAATTACAGTAGTATCCGTATAAATCTAGATTTTTGACCTACTTATAATTTTAATTTAGAAAAATATATAACGTGGAAATTGTATGTCTCGGTATTAAATTTCCAACGATATAAATTTCATAAAAATCAGAAATCGTATGAAAACGTTACATTCCAAATACTAAGGGCTATTCAGAGTGGTACCAAAAATGATATCCATATCGGATCTGGAAGGGATTTACCAAATGTTTGAATGTAATTCATCAAACACATACATGTTTGAACATGATTTATATCATGTATCATGTCATCCCTAACTTAGTTGTCAGGATTTCCAAGGTATTAAAATTCTCTCCCTAAATAGGATTCGTCATCAAATCCTCTTTAAAATTTGAATCTTATATCCTGCTTAGGATTGAAATTCGTGATATTAAGTATCTTACCATATGTTATATGGTTCATGACTATTTCTAAACCACCAAATTCCAACAGACTATCTAATCATAACCTTTGTCTCATCTGCTATATCATACCACTTCCTGATGATCTTCTCTGTTCTGTCATTACACCAAAATAATTGTGCTTATCATGATTAAACTTGAATGCCGTGACTTAGAAGTTATAATTAAGGTTATATACTAATTTGTCGGTGTGAACCCTTACTCTGCTATAACCATTGTGCATCATTTGGGATTCTATTTAACTTAATATGAAGATCTTTGTCTAACTGATAATGTATCATATGGCTATTAGGCATATGTTACTCTTTATTTTTCTTAATATACTTCATGAATCGTACCACTTGTCATTCATGGATAAATTATTCCAGAGTTCGTGGCTACTTACCAATAACTACGAGGGTTTATCAAACTCCTACTAACTTCGAGCACAGCTAAGGTGCTATACCGAATTCTTAATCTCAAATGTCTCAAACAAATACCTTAGGATCGCTAATAACCCACAGGTCGTACAAGGCCTAATACTGCTACTATATAACTTCTCTAAATTCTGTAGTCTCAAAGGGTGATAAGGTTTCAACTCAAGGTAACTTCTTCTAATACGAAAACAACTATTATCAAAATAAGGCCTCCATATATATCAAAGAAATATCATTTCTAACCTCTAGCTATCCTCAATATCT